>JAYKQN010000015.1:21450000-21605000 GCA_036785175.1 Eupleurogrammus muticus
ATGAAAATCAGTCCCTGGAGACGTTGAATCCCCCCATGACAGCTGTGGTAGCGCGGTTAAAAAAAATAAAGCAAACGTCAGAGGTAACAGGAAGATAAATTAAAGGCCCCCGAGACGTTCCCTTCATGGAGACGCTCGACGCGGCTGAGGAAAAAACTCAGCGGCCGTCGCCTCCTGTTGTTCTGACGCCGTCTGGGCCCTCAGAGAGAACCCGGTAATGGGGTCAACGGGCCGGGGTCGCCCAAGTATGTCCCACCAGCTTCCCTCATGTGGCGCCCCGCTTTCACTGTGGGTGAAATAACAGTGTCCACTTCACAATTCATTAAAGCTGAATGAAAATGTAAAGTTATATTTTCCACATGTTATTTTTATGTCTATTATTATGTCTCATAGGGGGAAATCACCTCTCTATCAGAAAACCTTTGGATTGATAAGATAAGATTTTATTGAGCCCACAACGGGGAAATTTGTCTGTTACTGCAGCGTACAGAGTAAAGAAAATATATATATATATATATATATATATATATATATATATATATATATACAGTCGTCCTCAAAATTATTCATACCCTTGCTGATTCTTGTGATTTTTTCATTTAGTGATTAAATAAATGCTTGTTTTCAAATTTGTGTTTTAGCTTCATGTGACCAACAATTGAAAGAATGACAACAATATAAAATAATTTAAAAAAATCATTTCTGGGGTATTTTATTAACGGAGTCCAAAAAAATGCCGGAGACGTGCAAGAAGCTTGTGGACACGTACAAGAATCGTCTGGAAGCAGTCATAAAGAATAAAGGCTATGCCATTGACTATTAAATAAAGACGATGGACTAGGGTATGAATAATTTTGAACATGGCATTTTTTTGGACTCCGTTAATAAAATACCCCAGAAATGATTTTTTAAAATTATTTAATATTGTTGTCATTCTTTCAATTGTTGGTCACATGAAGCTAAAACACAAATTTGAAAACAAGCATTTATTTAATCACTAAATGAAAAAATCACAAGAATCAGCAAGGGTATGAATAATTTTGAGGACGACTGTATATATATATATATGTATATGTCAATGACCCAAATATGCACAGAAACATTATTATTATTATTATTATTATTATTATTATTATTATTATTATTATTATTATTATTATTATTATTATTATTATTTTATTTTATTTCCATACTTATTTATTTCCCCATTTATTAATTCTGTATTTAAAATAAAATAAAAGCTAAAGAAGCTATAAAAATACACAACACTATGTACAAAATTCGTAGAATTTGTTGATCAGCCTACACAGTATGCATTATGGACATAAGAATGGAGAAAACATACTAATAAAAAGTAAAAAAAGTATGCATAAGTAAAGCATATACACATATATACATGCATGTACATACACACATATTTACATATTTGCATATATATACGCACATACACACATGTACACATACATAGCTAATGCAGACTTAAGGTGCAGGATTGAATATATATATATAGTTTTTTATTACATAGGATCCAATATAATTGTCAGAGCACTGACAGCATCACCAAGGGAGTGTATTTAGAGTCCAAAGTAAGTGTGAACAAATAATTAAAGGGATTTTATTTCCACATGAGAATGACTTGTGCTCTGAAATAGAACTTTTTGTGAGTAGAGAAAAAAAAAAAAAAACTCGATAAGAAGAAGATGATGGAGCGTTGGCACGTCAAAGATCTGCAAGACACCTCCTTATCGCAGGTGTTTTATTAAATTAGCCCCCAGACGTTTCCATAGGGCTCCATACATCCTCCCTGACTGGGATACATATACATATACACGTCCTGCATACTGCATGAGCGCAGATCTCAAACAGCCTCGCCAGACCTCTCATGAATATCAATTATCATGGAAAAGCAAAGTATAGGCTTTCCAGTATTTATTCTTTCTGCTCATATACATAAGCTTTGCTTTCATCTCATTGAAGGGTTTCAGATCTTGTGTACATGATCAATATTTTTTTCCATGTTATGAAATGTTCATGCTGTAATGCACCGCTGCATACATATTGTCTCAAAGCAAAAGTCCAGTTAAGTTTCGTTTCATTTTATTTTTCAACAGGTAAAAAATGTTAACACTAAGCCGAAAAATCAAATACATAAAACCAACCTAATTATCATGACATCAATGTGGTCTTTGAGCTAGAGGATGACCAGGGGAAGGGGGAAAAACGTGATATTCTAAGAGAATTAGACAAATAATGGCGTATCCTCCAGATGCATCAACAGGTAGATAATAGATGTTAACCTGTAACCTGCTGTAAATGTAGACTGTAGGATAAAATGTGCAAGGACATGCATTGAATGTGAATAATTTCAGGTCATGTTCAGTCACAGTATGAATTATCCATCAATAATAGCCTATGATATGAATGTTTGAATGGTTATAAGTAGTAAATAATGTAGCTTACATAACATATTCGGTCATATATACCTTTTATATACCTATATATGTTTTGGTGGACATGCAACATACTCAAAATTACTTGCAGACAGGACAGCAGTAAATTGCAAATGTGCAACAGGTAACTGCAAATGATACCAGATGTCTAATCACTAAGAGTGTAAAAAATAATTAATATGTGAGGTGCATGTGATTTGAGGTGTAATTATGACGCTGGAAGTGTAAAACTACTGGTGCATGTGTCTTGACGTAGTGTTATGCACGCTGTATATGTACATTATAGCCTAATTATGATTTAATATGCCAATGTATTGTATATTATATAGAACGTAGACCTAGTTATCATCCTGTCCATGCATGCACCTGCTCACTGTGTTGTATTTATATAGAGAATTCTAAAATTTACATGTTTATAAAAACATGCATGCACACACTAGTAAGAACTACAAGTGGGACAAGTGACAATGAGAATTTATTCATTGTGTGTGTGTGTGTGTGTGTGTGTGTGTGTTTGTTGCATGCCCGTCGCTAACACTTCATCTTCATTCAACTAAGCATTAGACACAAATCACACCCTGCAGTGAGGAAATAGTTTTATCTGTCATACACACTCTTCTCGCTTTATTACTATTATTTTTTTTCCCCCCCTCTGAAATCAATCTCTGGGTGTCTTGCAATCACAAATCATCAACTACCGCCTGGCGTCCCTCGCCTCTTCGCGTTGACTGGCCACTCGAACGGGTTCAAGTTGCAAACACACATTTGCAGGAGGAAGGAAGAAGAAAGAGTGGCTGGAAACCGTCGCTCAGGGACAAAAGTTTAAAGGAGGAACCCCGCCAGGAGCTCCAGCTAGGCAGCTTTGTAAAAAAAATAAATAAATAAAGAGATAGGAAGAGGTTACTGTCATCTTACGTA
The DNA here is from genome assembly GCA_036785175.1 of Eupleurogrammus muticus. Taxonomy (NCBI): domain Eukaryota; kingdom Metazoa; phylum Chordata; class Actinopteri; order Scombriformes; family Trichiuridae; genus Eupleurogrammus; species Eupleurogrammus muticus. Next base: position 21,453,369 of record JAYKQN010000015.1, read on the forward strand.
TTGGTGCACAGCGGGGAAGTGTCAGGGTCTTTAGATTGGAGACATGAGAGTGTGGGAAGACTGTGTTTAGTTAACCCGGCGAGCGAGCGAGACGAGTTGTTTCACTTACAGTAGAGTTCAGGGCGTGCCACTAATCAGCTGAGTCACAGCCTCTAATTTAACCATTTATCTCCAGGAGATATTAGGCCTCAGATGGGAGACAAATTAAAGCAAAAAAAAACAAAAAAAAATGGAATACATGAGTCGCGAAACACGGCAGATTCAAAACGCTTCCACGCAGGTGCACCGCATGGTACAATTAAGCAATTACCATTCAATCACGCTCTGTGAAATGTATAACAATGGTTCCGATTGCGAGATCGAGACGGCGAGAGGAGAAATATCTGAGCGTTCATTGTTCAGGAGCTCCACTCACAGAGATGTCGGTGAGCGTTCGTGTATAGGAGGCGCGACTAGAGGAACATCTGCGTTGGAGAGGCGTCAGGCCGTGGTTGACGGCACCGGTTTGATGGAAATGAGGGAAAACATGGCGCGGTGTCTTCCACAGGTCAATGCGGGACACGATCAGGCGAGAGCAGAGAGACGGATATTACAGCGCTGGCGGTGCGTGAACTCATCACAGAGATGAATGCACATATGAGCGTTCAGCGGTGCAGAAATCTAAGGCGCAGGTCGTGAGGGGGTCATTGCATGCTTTGATAAGTATGAAAATGGACTGAATCCTACATCATGACAGACGCCTCGACAAATCCCAACTCAATCAAACACTTATGGGGGGACTTAGACCCTCCTTAACCCATAAGAACCCACAGTGACCCCAGTGTGACGAGAACTTTGGTTCCCACAGACTCTTCATTATGAGGTTTTATGTCTGAACTTAACTCATTAAGTTCCAAAGTGACATTTACTAATCATCATAATATGGAATATGTTCACCACTAATGCCCAATGTTACATATATGTCAACATACTGATCTTTATTACGGTGTAATTTGTTGATCTGCTGAAGATTTTGTGTTTCTAAGATATCATGAAATAGCTTCCTATGGACAAAGTGATGCAGACCAGAACATAGGTTGTTTATCATTTATTGATTATGGTACAGTAGCACTAAGTAATAGTAATAGTAATTCCTTCATATTCTGGTTGAACGTGAACTGAACATTCTGTGTTTTTCTCCTGATAATCGTTCATTCTGGCTGTGAACGCTGCTCTCTCATAGTAGAACTTAGCTCCAGAGTTTATTCGATTTCATTAGATCCTTCCAGGTGAAAATCAAGCTAAAACTCCCAATAAACAGACCTTAACATGTAGCTGAAAACAGCTTTTATGGCAGCACCTGTCACATTAACAAATATGTCATAAAACACAGAGCAACAGCCAGGAGCATGAAGGAAGGCAGCACCACAGCTATGAGCATTAACACAATCTGATGGAGAAGTCAGTACTGACCAAGACTGAACATTAGGATTAGATTCAGATTAGATCAAACTTTATTATCATTGCATATGTCACCAGCACAAATAATTGAAATGCAGATAGAATCTAACTAGTAATTATTTAAACAGTTGTGGTATATTATGTACAAGTGAGATATACACATATTATACAACATATACAAATTGCATAGTAAATTATATAATTATTGCAGATAATTAGTAATATAATACTGTAAAAAAATACCTGTCACACTAACAAATACGTCATAAAACACAGAGCAACAGCCAGGAGCATGGAGGAAGGCAGCACCACAGCTATGAGCATTAACACAATCTGATGGAAAAGTCAGTACTGACCCAGACTGAACCTTAAGGACTACAGTCCTGCTTTTATTTTACCAATAAACACCATTTAAGCAGCAGCTTTTCCTGGTTTCCAGGTTTTTATTAATTGTAGTAAGTGTTTATTGACAGCTCCATTGATTGTCTAGTTACCTTAGCTGCTACAACACCTGGATAACACCTTCTTCCATTTGGAGAGATAACCTGATGTGATGGCAGCCATCTTCCTTCTAAAGCTAGCAGCTAAAATTAATAAAAAACATAATCAATAAATGATGAACAACCTATGTTCTGGTCTGTATCACTTTGCCCATAGGAAGCTGTTTCATGATATCTTAGAAACACCAAATCTAACACCTCGGCTGAGTAGAACATAACGTTGTAATGTGGAATTAAGGGCCCAGTTGAAAAAAGAAAACAGTCTTATCCTTTAACCCCTTTAAGGTTTATCTTTTGGGAGACTAGTGTTCCGTCACTCCAGTGGAGTTTTTAGAGACTTGTGGAATCGATACCACCACCAGCACCGATGCCGTCCTGACCCTACTGAAACCATGATATGATGATACACAGGTATTTTCCCCCCGAGGCTCCCACAGGACGCCATGACGCTTCCCCGGGGTGCTGTCGAGTTGCGAATATTATGACTGGTGAACGTCCCCGGACAAGGCGATGCCAGAGGAAGGGATGTGTATCAGCGTCGTAATGACATCACCTGCACGGCCGTGACAGCCGGCGCGATTTAGAGCGGCGAAAAAATGTGGCGGCCATTGCTGTGGGCGATCGGGGGGGGGAAAAAGGCTGGAATGGATGATACAGGAATCAGGAACAGTTCGTTTGCCCCACGGTGACGGTAAAAAAGCACCGGGGTAAAACAGAAAGCCTTAACTGTTTTAATCATTAGCGCGCGAGTTGCTACGAGACGGGCTATGAATCAGCCGGAGCGCCGTAATAAACGCTGACGCCTGTTTATTAATCCTCGAGGCCGCGAGCAGATAAATCTGGAGATGATGAACTTAACTGTACATTGTGTTTCCAAACACAAACACGGTGACACCTGCTTCCTTTCTAAAACGCATTAACCTGCCTTTTATTCGTCTCCCCCCTTTATGTCCTTCTCTTTATCACTGTTATGAAAACCCTCGTTAAGGAGGGGCCTGTCCTATCGCCGCTTTGTGTAAGGTGAGCTAACGATCGCCAGGCTAAAACTTTCTCTTAATTGCATAAGTTTGCTTACTGGGTTTAAAATCCGCCCATTAAAAAAAGACGTACTGCGCTCCCTCAAATTGCTCCTTTAATTGGGTGAGATAACACCGGACAATTATTATAACGCACCCTAATGTTCGTTAGCCCCCAGCGATCAGATTTTTTGTTTGCCTTGCCATATATTTTTTTTTAATTTGTGGCCCCGACACGTAATCTGTCAGGGACTCGACACGCCGCACGCTATTTTAAAAACTCAGACCACCTCTGTCAGAAAAGCAATTACGAGTGAGGGTTTCATTTTAATTTAAACAAGATTACATTACAGTGACATGAAAAAGGCACACTTTCTGGATGGAGAGAACACGAGTCCTCCTTTTTATCTATTTCACCAGCGCTGGGATTGAAGGGGGGGGACTTAACTGCATTAAGAAAGATTGTGTGTGTGTATGTGTGAGATAGAGTGTACTGTATATCAAAGTGTGTGTGTGTGTGTGAGAGAGAGAGAGACAAAGAAATACAGACAAGGGTGTAATGTGGTATATGCCTGCGGGTTTGCAAGTGTGTGTGTGTGTGTGTGTGTGTGTGTGTGTGTGTGTGTGTGTGCATCTCTAAGCGCCCAGCTTGTGAATATAGACACAGCTGGTAATAGACAGAGAACAATTACCGAAACGCCTCGGGCTCGTATCAATATAAAAGCCCCCGTGCAAAGCAACATCAGCGACACAAAGCCGCGATATGTCATTTTCAACTTTTATTTTCATAAAAAAGTAGATCCCTCCCCGCCTATAATCCTCTCAGCCCCCGTCGCATCTCCCGCCGCCGCCTTCTCCTTCTTCTTCTTCTCCTTTTTTTTTTTTTTTCTTTCCCTCTTCATCCGGAGCCTCTGCAGGCAGGCGAGCGAGGCGTGAATTCAGAGCGGATGACAGAGGAGAGGCGAGTCTGTCCGGGCCTGGCTGCCTCATTACCTGGTTGCACAGGGGAGATCTGCATGGTGGAGAGGGAGCCGTCAGAACCCACCTTTACATGTCTGTCTCCCTCAGGTGCATTCTGAGTAAGACCCTGTTCTAACCTGCTCTCTCTCTCCTTCTTTTCCTCTCTCCATCCCTCCTGCACCATCCTGCTTTCGGACTGAACAGCGGACGAGCTTGGGATCGAGTTCATGGGTAAGGCTTTGGAATCCTCCATCCACCAGACGTCACCTGTGAAACACAGCACACCCTCACACACACACACACACACACACACACACACACACACACAACAACAAGGCCGCTCCCCTTTGGAAAATTAATGTGGGCCGGTCGCCATGGAAACAATGTGGTGGTGAATTAGGTGTATCGCCGTCTGCACGGAGAGCGGTTTCCGCGCGAGAGGGGGAGTGATGTAATGAGCATGAGAGAGAGAGAGAGACCGACAGAGCAGGGGAGACGGGTCACGTCTCGCCAACGTCGTGCGTCTGTCCTCCCTCGACATGCGTGTAACATACGGTCGTTTTTATGCAGCGATTCCTGAGAATATTACGTAACGTATGGTGGAGGGGTGATGATCTGCAGTGTCTGCTTCATCTGGGTTCATCTCAAACAGCGGTGGGCAGTCCTGGTCCTGGGGGGGCGGTGTGGGTGCACGCACCTGATTCTATTAATGATGCTAGTGGAAGTAGTTAGTAGAATCAGGTGTTATTGTAAGTAGTCAACCAGTAGCTAAAGAAATACATAATAAAGCTGTGAATTTTTGCTGTAATGGCGCCACAGTTATTTGTGCGTACAGAATATGCATCCTCCACATTCATACTCTACTACTTGCCTCTTTATTCTTCTCCTTTTCTTTGTGCATATGAAAACAACTCGTCGCGTTTCGAGAAGATTCCATTAACGCGTCACGCGCTCGCTCCAGGAAGTAGACGAGCCTCTGAAAGATAAGACCCGGTACAACACGCCTCAGCTCAGTGGTTTTAATCTGGGTGAGGGAGGGGGGCCAGATGCATTAGGGGAAATGAGAAAGGAATTGATCGATTGATAGGCAGACGGATGACAGACAGAAGGCACTGATGTGTTTTTTTTTTTTTTGTCTTATTAATTGCGTTCCGTTACTCGGCTTCACTAGTGGAATCTTCTGATAGTCGGTCTGTCATGGGTACTTTAGCATGCTCTTCACTTTTTTTTCCGTGTCGTGTGGTGGGGCTTCAGCCCGTTCCATTTTTTTTTTTGTGCTCTTGCATCAACTTTCATAATACCTCGTAGGCATCGGCATGAAAGACCTGTAATGGTTTTATGTATGGACTGCATCTTGTTTTTTTTTTTCCCTTGCAGCCATTCCGCGCAGCTTTGTAGACCACTTTTTCATGTTTGTGTTTATATAAAAAAAGAAAAAACTAAAAAGAAATCCATCCATCCATCCATTGTCTATCCCGCTTATTCCCTTTCGGGGTCGCAGGGGTCTGCTGGAGCCTATCCCAGCGCGTTAAGGCGAGAGGCAGGGATACACCCCAGATGGTCGCCAGCCAATCGTGGGGCACACACACCATTCACACACCATTCACTCTCACACTCACACCTATGGGCAATTTAGAGTTTACCAATTAACCTGAGCATGTTTTTTGTATTGTGGGAGGAAACCGGAGTACCCGGTGAAAACCCACGCAGACACGGGGAGAACATGCAAACTCCACACAGAAAGGCCCCAGACCCAGGCCCCAAGGCGGTCTTGAACCTGCGACCTTCTTGCTGTGAGGCAACAGTGCTACCCACCGCACCACCGTGTCGCCCCTAAAAAGAAATCATCTGCGAAAATAGGTAGAGGCCTGTCGCAGGTAGCGCTGACGACGATGCGGCGGCGGCGGCGGCGGGGGGGGCGGACACGTGTTGAGAGGTCGTTTGGCGAAAGGGCTGGAGGGCTGCGGAGGCACAGATATACAAGTGACACTTCTGCACGAAGAACGGGGGCAACTTATGTGGTTCATTTGTGCAAAAAAAAAATAAAAAAGAGCCTTGAAGCTTGAAGACATTCTGCTGCTGTGTTCCTGACAAGCTACAGGATGGGTTAAGAACCTATATAGAACGTGTGCATACATCTCCCACTTTGATATATATATATATATATATATATATGACAGAGGAGATATTACAGTGCTTTATTAAAACTGTGAAAAGAAAGATGGGTAGGTAAATTAGGAGCAAAACTTATTCGTTTTATTCCATTATATATTTGGAGTTTAATATATTATAGTGCTTTAGTAATTGATTGTATTGGACAAACATCCAATGGACTTCCTGTATAATATTCTCATATACTGTGACTTGGCTGAAATGTTGTTATGTGCATGCCTTTATCACAGCGTATTTATTGGAAACAGGTATATGTTCATGAAAAAAACATAGCTAATAGTCTACTAGTGTAGATAAAAACAGCATATCTAAGCTAATGAAAACACAATTTCTTTTTTGATGAAATAATAAACGAGTTAAACCATATATCTGAATATCATATTCCATTTCTGCCAAGTCCGCTTCTCTAGACGCTGCTAAAACGTCACTAAATCTTACAGACTGGACCTTTACGTTTTTTATTATTCCCAAATACTGATATTGGCAGATCCAGGAAAAGTCAGTAGCAGTCGGGCTTCAACTCGCATTAAAAAGTGAATCACAGGCTCCTTTCCTGCAAAAAAAGAACAATTAAGTCCTGATATTAATCCCAATTTTCAACATTTGTCGTCGTAGCAATGGAGAAAACCTTAAATGCGATCATATGCATGTGGTGTATCATGGAGATTTATGAGTCATCAGTGGGGGGAAAGCTAATTTGTCATTTAGCCAGGATTAAATGTGCAATAGTCTGTCACAGCTGGCAGCGGCTGCAGCGTTTCCGCCGCACTCGCTCTATTTCATTTTAAAAACATCCTGCCTCCTTTTTCCACAGGAGCTGAGTGGGCAGTTTGAACCTGCGATGTATATATTCATCCTCATATTCTCACTCGGGGATGTGTTCTGATGTTATCCTTATCCTTTTGCCAGAAGCAGCCTAATATTAAAAAAAGGGAAAAATCCCTCCGGTTTGAACTGAAATGTGTTGATACAGCAAGCCATGTAATGCCGAGGAAGAAAAATGGAAAAATGAAAGAAGGGAAGGGGTAGAATAAAAAATAAAATAAAGGAAATGCTTGGTTGCAGCACAGGAAGCTTCCTTTAAAAAGCAGAGTTGCAGGAAGTTGATAAAACCTGTGCAGACAAGCATGGAGGAGGGAGGCCTCCCAGGATGCCTCTGTGTCAAAAACAAAAGCTGCAGACGAGGACGGGTTCGAGGCGGCGCTTTTCTGCACGTTTTTATTTTGCTGCAGTCGCCATGGCGACGGGATCCGACTCCGAGGGGGGGCGGGGGGTGTGGGAAGGTGGGGATTATTGTCTCACAGTGATTGAGCCGTGTCACGGGGAGGTCGCGTTCAAGGTCACCGCTGACACTCTGGGGTTAGTTACACACCATGATGTGGGCTTTTTCTCAGGCTTTATTTATTTATTTTTTATTTATTTTTTATTTATTTATCTATTTTTTTTTTTATCGGCCTGGGATCAACTGCTGCTCGTGTCCTTAAGCCTGACGTGTCGGGGTCTGACAAGGAGCCCCGGGAGCGTTCGTTTACCGCTAATTCCCTGTCGCCATCAGTCTGGAGAAAAGCTGACACACACACACACACACACACACACACACTCCTGCTGAGCAGACAGTCCATCTGTGTGTGTGTGTGTGTGTGTGTGTGTTGCCTGCCGGCTTCGTCTGAAGGAGGGAAACGACTCTCACACTTCACTTAGCACGTGACGTCGAGCCCCTTTTGTCCGCCGCGGCTCCTCAGACGCTGACGTCTGCTGACAGATGCAGATTTTGCCTTTTTTTATTTTATTTGAGTGTGTACTGGGTGGGGGGGGTTCGTGTAAATGCATGATGGGCCTAACCGCGTTGTGTGTCCTTCCACAGAGAGCGGCGACACCTACCAGAGGCAGGTGCTGTCCATCTTCAGCATCGCCTCGGGGATCTGTCTCCTCGGCGTGGCGTGCATGGCTCTCTACCGCCGCAACAAGTGAGTGAGTGAGTGGCGCCGGCCGAGCGGCGCGTTGGTGGAGGGGGGAGGGGGGAGGAGGGGAGGGGAGGGGAGGGGAGGGGGGGCTCCAGCTGTGCTGAAAAAGCACTCAGCTCTCATGGCATGAAACCCTGTGAAACTCTGACTGTGAGTCAGTGAGAAGATGGTTTCTTCTTTTTCTTTTTTTTTTTGTAAATCGTGCAGAAAGCATGCAGGACATTCAGGATATCCTACTGTGTGATTTATTTACTCCACCCAGTGTAATATGCATGCATATTTATGACTGTACGCTCATAGACGTTTCCTGTAGTTTAGACTTGGTTTTGCACCAAATGGCCATATTTAGTCAAGTTGTGGTTTTTTATTAGTCAGATTTTAGTTGATAAAAAGTCTCAGCTTTTTAGTCAAGTTTTAGCCTGAGAAAATCCAAAGTATTTATGACTTTGAGGTGATGATAGTTGAGAAATGCTGGGACGTTAAATGTAAATGTTGCTGCTGTTAACCTCATAAAATCCAAAAAAACGAACATAAAACATTGAGTTTTATTCATATATCGCATGAGAAAACCTCAGCTCCAACATCAAATAAAGTTTTTTTATAACTGTAGTAAAAGACTATATATATATATATATATATATATATATCTACATTATCAATACAATAAAAAATAGATTAAAATAACATTAGTAGTAGGACTACAACTAACAGCTATAGATATTTAGATTACAGAATGTTCTGTATGTTCTTTATATTTTATAATAATATACAAGACAAATAATTGATAATAATTAAATAATAATATAAAAAAATAATGATATTAGTAGTAGGGCTGCAAATAACCACTATTTAGATGTTTAATTTAGATTTAAGTGACTGTCCTTTATAATATATATTCTTTTTTAAACATTTTATAAAATATAGAATATTCATGTTCTGTAATAATCCTCAGTGTGATTGCTGCAGACAAAAAAAAAGATTTGCATTGATTAATTCAGTTCAGTTTTGTCTTGTTTTAAATTAAAAATAATCATTTTTATCTGTAGTAAAACACATTTTTTTTCTTTGCAATAACACAACTACATTTGCTCTGTCACAGAAACATAAATTGCTTCTGACAGCTGTAAATGTCTTTTTATACGTTATGTTAAAGTACAATAACTTTAGTTTTTTCATATTTATTATCATTTATAGCAGGAAAATTGAAAAATAAGCCAAAGTATTTGAGACTAGTTTTAGTCAATAGTCTTTATTCTTTGACGACAGGTTAGTTAATAGTTAATAATAGTTAATGAAAGTTATTCTAGTCAAAGCAGTAGATTATTCGTAGTCTTTTCTAGATTTTTTAGATATTGTAGAGATGAATAAAAAACACCGAAATTGCATTTTTATTAAGTTGTTATTTAGTAAAGCAGATTTTTTTTTATTTTTTTTTGGTCAAAATTAATTTTGTCACAGTCGGTGGTTTGAGGGAATTGATTTTGTCTCATTCTCCTCCTGGAGAAAAAAAAACCTGCTGATGAATTTATTTCATCTAATCTGATGAAATTAACACTGTTCTGTCAATTCAACTTTATTAAAAAATACATAATTTTTTTTTCTAGTGAGCGACTGCTTCAGTTTTGGCAAGAGACTCATTTTGGATTAATTCATCAATTAATCATCAATTACCGTCGTGGCCCATTTAAATTAAAAAAAGTAAAATAAAAGTTCAATGGGTCCATCCACCCAAATATTCAGCAAACTCCTCTGAATTCTTTACTTTCGGAGCATTTCCTGTTTCCCACCGGTCATTCGCGCTTGGCGTCCCAGATCATTGTTTAAAGACCGTACGGAGGCGGTGATTTCTACGTGATAGCGCCCCAATGGAATCAAAGCCTGGTGATTACATGTGGTTCTTCAGTCAGGATGTAGAAGTGGGACGACACGGTGGTATAATAATAATTCAACGTAGGCTACGACGGGGCTGGAGCTGCCTGATTTCCATCAACAGTCGCGATTATCTGGGATCGGACTATGAAATTAACTTTATTGGATAATAGGTGTTCTGCTGTATAACATGGTATTATATGGTATTATATGGTATTATATGGTATTATATGGTATCATGGAGCAGTTCTGAAGTCGTGAGTCATGTAATTGTTCTCAGCCGTCACTTTAGTTTTTTTTTTTAATTTTTCTAGTTTTTTTTGTTCTTTTTCAACCAGTTTTTAGCTTCACGCGTCGCTTTATTCATAAACACTTATCAGCTCTGGGCTGCAAAACAGACGTCGTTTCGGTGCAAGTTTTTTTGCTTTTGCAAGATTGTGTTTGTACAGATATTTCATGTTTATTATTATTTGTAGCAGGAAAATTAAAAATGGTCTGAAATTGGCAAGAAAAAATGTTTTAGACAACAGGTTAATAGTAATGTTATAGAAATTATTCTAGTCAAACCAGATGAATTTTAGTCTTATTATAGGTTTTTTAGGTTGTAGAAATGAGCTAAAAACATCATTTTCACATTGTTTTTCACACAAACACAAAGGGAAAATAAAAAAAAATGACAGAAGTCACTTTTTGTAGATTGTAATTTAACAGGTGTGTGAATAATAAGTACAATAACATTTGTGATTGTATAGATTTCTAAGATTTATTATCGTTTATAGCAGAAAAATAAGCAGGAAAAATAAGAACTGCAAAAAGTACTTTGGTCTAGTTTTAATCAGTAGTCTTTTCTTTTGTTATTTTAGCCTTTAGAAAACAATAAGTGAGTAATTTTAGTCTCATTCTAGATTTTTTAGATTGTAGAAATTAGTTAAAAACATCATTTTCACACTGTTTTTCACACAAACACAAAGGGAAAATAAATAAAAATGACAGAAGTCACTTTTTTTAGATTGTAGTTTAACACGTGTGTGAATAACATTTGTGATTGTATAGATTTTTAAGATTTATTATCGTTTATAGAAGAAAAAGTGGAATGAGCAAGAAAAATAAAAACTGCAAAAACTATTTTGGCCTAGTTTTAGTAAATATTATTTTCTTTTGTTATTTTAGCCTTTAGACAACAATAAGTGAGTAATTTTAGTCAGTATTGTAATTTAAAACAAGACATTTCCATTAGGTTGTTTTTTAGTAAAGCAGATTTTGGCCTTTTTTTTGTCAAAATTACTATTTTGAACCAGTTTTAGCTTCACATGTCGCTTTATTCAGGAAGAACTTAACAGCACAGGGCTGCAAAAAAAAAAATGCAAGGTTTCAGTGCAAATTAATTAAAAAAGTCATTAATGAAGTTATAGAAAAGTCGACTTTTTAACCAGTTTTTTTTTTTTTTTCTGCTTTAGACAGACGTCGAAGTTTTTTTTTTTGCATTTTGCAGAACTTTTCACACTATTTTTCACACAGGTACAAAGTGTGTGACTAATAAGTACAATAACTTTTGTGGTAAATACGAACTGCAAAAAGTACTTTGGTCAAGTTTTAATCAGTAGTCTATTCTTTTATTTTAGCCTTTAGAAAACAATCAGTGAGTAATTTTAGTCTCATTCTAGATTTTTTAGATTGTAGAAATAAGCTAAAAACATATTTTTCACACGGTTTTTCACACAAAGGGAAAATAAATAAAAATGACAGAAGTCACTTTTTTTAGATTGTAATTGAACAGGTGTGTGACTAATAAGTACAATAACATTTGTGATTGTATAGGTTTTTAAGATTTATTATCGTTTATAGCAGAAAAATTGTGGTCTGGGATGCAGTAAAAAAAGATGCAAGGTTTCAGTGCAAATTAATTTAAAAAAGTCATTAATGAAGTTAGAGAGAAGAAAATAGAAAACAAAATAAAAACCACACAGAGAAGCTTTGAGGCCTTTTGGTTTTCTCTGAGTTTCTCTGCAGAAATGTGGGCCACACAAACCCGATGCCCCCCCCTCCCTGTGGTTTAGTGCAGACTCTGGGGACCAGAACCAGACCTGAAAGAGAGCGAGAAACCGGACGGGTTTTCACCACGTAGAATCTGAAATATATTTAGACGCTGGACTTTTAGAGCCAGCGGAGGCGGTGACGTGACGTGATCCACTTTCCTGTCGTCTGAGCGACTTCGCCATCGATTAATCTGAAAATCCAGTCAATCCGCAGCGAGCAACACTCTCGTTTTGCCTTTTTTTACGTCTCCTTATGTGATGTGGGTTAAAGTAAATGAAGTTATTTACTGCCAGATGCATCATGTGGATGAATCTAAAAAGCGATTATAACCTCTGTGTTTAAAGTAGAGACATAACAGACGCTAGTGACACGTTCTGGGAAACGTGTCATGTTTCTGTTTAACACAGCCCAGCGCCTCGCTGTCATTCTGACGTCTTCTCCTCATGCTATTTTTGCACAACTTTTTTCCAGCATGTTCCACCACCAGTGAGCCTTTACTTACAGCTCTGAAACAGGCTAATTGATGGAAATGCACATTTGTGCATTTTTCTTAGCGGATCCTTTGTGCAGAAAGGGCCTCGCTAAGGGAGACTTGTAGAAATCAAAGCGTGAATGGGAGTGTGCAGTGATTACAGAGGAGGTCGCGACCTCCGGACGTTTCACAGTCAAATAAGAGCGTTTCCATCTCATTGAAGTTGCTCGGTAATTATTTCCCGTTTATTTCATTTATTTATCCAATGTGCCGCCTTTACATTTGTTAAGAACAGAGACAACATCAGTGGCGTATCAGAAGTATTAAACACTCAGTGATGTTCTTTTTTGTTGTTTTTCCTTTTAACTGTGAAATGTGAAAAACAATTACTTACAGATTAGAAAAAAAACCTTTTACATACCTATATTTAAAGGATAAGACCTTTTTTTTATTTAAATGTCATGTTCTACTCACCCAAGCTGTTATTTTTACCATGAAACAGCTTCCTATGGACAAAGTGATGCAGACCAGAACATAGGTTGTTGATCATTTATTGATTCTGGTACAGTAGCGCTAATAACTTGTAATGTAATGAAATCACTTAACAAAATTTTCATCATAGGTTTTTAGACATTTTAACCCAGAAATATTGCATATTTCACCTTAAGTGGTGTCTGATTATTTAGTTAAAAATTTTATTTGCAAGTTTTGCATTGATTCATTGCTGAGTTTTGCTGCCACGCCAACACTATGTAGTTAAAGGGATTGGTTTGTGTACATGAAAAAATTCAGGATACAATGGTTTGAGTGTGCTAGAAATACACAGAATATTTAGTTTTTTATTAATTTTAGCTGCTAGCTTTGCCATCAGGTTCTCTCTCCTAATGGAAGAAGGTGTTATCAAGGTGTTGTACTAGCTAAGGTAACTAGACAATCAATGGAGCTGATCAATAAACACTTACTACAATTAATAAAAACCTGAAAACTAGGAAAAGCTGCAGCTTAAATGGTGTTTATTGGTAAAATAAAAGCAGGACTGTAGTCCTTAAGGTTCAGTTTGGGTCAGTACTGACTTTTCCATCAGATTGTGTTAATGCTCATAGCTGTGGTGCTGCCTTCCTCCATGCTCCTGGCTGTTGCTCTGTGTTTTAATGACGTATTTGTTAGTGTGACAGGTATTTTTTACAGTATTATATTACTAATATCTGCAATAATTATATAATTTACTATACAATTTGTATATGTTGTATAATATGTGTATATCTAACTTGTACCACAACTGCTTAAATAATTTCTAGTTAGATTCTATCTGCATTTCAATTCTTTGTGCTGGTGAGATATGCAATGACAATAAAGTTGGATCTAATCTGAATCTAATCCTAATGTTCAGTCTGGGTCAGTACTGACTTTTCCATCCCATTGTGTTAATGCTCATAGCTGTGGTGCTGCCTTCCTCCATGCTCCTGGCTGTTGCTCTGTGTTTTAATGACGTATTTATTAGTGTGAAAGGTATTTTTTACAGTATTATATTACTAATTATCTGCAATAATTATATAATTTACTATACAATTTGTATATGTAGTATAATATGTGTATATCTCACTTGTACATAATATACCACAACTGCTTAAATAATTTCTAGTTAGATTCTATCTGCATTTCAATTCTTTGTGCTGGTGACATATGCAATGACAATAAAGTTGGATCTAATCTGAATCTAATCCTAATGTTCAGTCTGGGTCAGTACTGACTTTTCCATCACATTGTGTTAATGCTCATAGCTGTGGTGCTGCCTTCCTCCATGCTCCTGGCTGTTGCTCTGTGTTTTATGACGTATTTATTAGTGTGACAGGTATTTTTTTACAGTATTATATTACTAATTATCTGCAATAATTATATAATTTACTATGCAATTTGTATATGTTGTATAATATGTGTATATCTCACTTGTACATAATATACCACAACTGTTAAAATAATTACTAGTTAGATTATATCTGCATTTCAATTCTTTGTGCTGGTGACATATGCAATGACAATAAAGTTGGATCTAATCTGAATCTAATCCTAATGTTCAGTCTTGGTCAGCACTGACTTCTCCATCAGACTGTGTTAATGCTCATAGCTGTGGTGCTGCCTTCCTCCATGCTCCTGGCTGTTGCTCTGTGTTTTATGACGTATTTGTTAGTGTGACAAGGTGCTGCCATAAAAGCTGGTTTTCAGCTACATGTTAAGGTCTGTTTATTGGGAGTTTTAGCTGCGTTTTCACCTGGAAGGATGTAATAAAATCTAATAAACTCTGGAGCTAAGTTCTACTATGAGAGAGCAGCGTTCACAGCCAGAATGAACGATTAGTGCTACTGCACCATAATCAATAAATGATGAACAACCTATGTTCTGGTCTGCATCACTTTGTCCATAGGAAGCTGTTTCATGATATCTTAGAAACACTAAATTTTCAGCAGATCCACAAATGTGAAAATAACAGCTGGGTGAGTAGAAGATGAAGTTGTGATGTAGAATTAAATAATCAGATTTCTGTCAGATGCCTTTATGAACAGATCCTCTAGCAGCCACTATGATTACAGCAAGACAATCCTGTTTACCGTAATACTTTTTACTATAATAAAAAGTTATTTCTCCCTATTTCGTGTTTTTCTCCAGGAGACACCGTGAAAAGCTCCAGGCTCACTTCTCGGACGGCCGCGGCCTGAGGGACTGCAGCGTCACCGCCAAACCCGCTGCCAGGCCTCAATACAGTCTTCAGACGCAAAAGGCAGGTCTCCACCTATCGCTGATTTACTCCCGGTCCTTATCGTCGTTTGGGTATCATCCCTAAAGTATTTCTCCGGAGTGGCTGACAGGATGATGCACGATGTTTGTCCTAATAATCTCCTCGTCGGCTCGGGCCCTTTTTTTTTTTTTTTTTTTGTTCCCGCTCGTATCTGACATGGCTTCAGAGACAGTGGGGAATTATGGTTTAAAATGCATCATGTGTTATACTTGTCTTGTTCACAATGACAGATTCCCGTGACAAACTGCAGATTGGAAATTCTAATCTGTGGCGTGTCGGGGATTCAGAATTCACCATGCAAGCAGCGGCAGTGGAGTAGACAAATAATGTTAAGTGTCACTCGGAAAAACCTCTTTCACTACTCTGGACACCAGAAACTGCTTTTTCAGATTTCATTCCAGATCATTTATTTGTATTTGTTGGAGCAGAGTTGGGCAGGAAAAAAATAAATAAGGAAACCCTCAAACAGGATGAAAGTAAAAGTGCAAACTGCACTGGTTCTGGTCAATGAAGGGAAGTTGTATTCATGCTGTGTTCAGTCTGCACATTTTCAATTAAATGCATGTGTATTGCACATGCATATATATCTATGCATGTGTATTGCACATGCATATATATCTATGCATGTGTATTGCACATGCATAGATATATACACACATGCATATGAGATGAAAAAAAACATTACTTAAGTGATTTGTATGTTGACATTTTATTCTGAAATTTTATTCTGAGATTTTATTCTGAAAAAAAAACAAGCATAAACACATATGGAACAATGTCAAAACTGTGCAACCCTAAAAACTACCAGATAGTTTAACTCTCTTAAAAAGGTTTTTAAAAAAATAAATAATACATCATAACAAGCTAGTTTGGTGTTCTAGGAGGATTAAATATGTTAAATTATCATTTTTTTATTTTCTGTTAAACTATCTGACATTACGTGTTAAAATAAATCATATAAAATAAAAGCACATTTTAAGAGACCTAATAAACGCCCTTGCAAACCACCATTATTAGATGTGACTGATACATATGCACATGTATAGAGGATATAAAGCATTGTTCAAATGTAAAATTAAAGTTGCCGTCTTGCTGGATTGATTAGTTTTAAAGAGGAGGAAAAGAGCACAATTTTTAGCCACTGTGAGTGGAGACAAAACCCCTTTTGCAACAAGTTGCAAGATTATGAGTAGAGGAGCACAAATCGCTCATTTTTAACACGTGATGACGCCTCAAAAAGGAGGTTTTACAAGCGGTTGAATGGACAAACTCACATGGGGGTAGTATTCAAATGGCCTGGGTCGCATTTGGAGGAAAAAAAAACTGATCTGTGTCGATCAGACTGTTGGTAGAAGAGGTGAAAAACATCGAATTTGGGTCATCTGAACATAGCCTTAGACATCCTGGAGAGACAACAATGAAAACACACACACACACACACACGCAAAGAGAGGAAATAAAAGTATAAATTTGTCCTGAGACATTAGACGGACGTCAGGTGTAGGATGTGGACGTCACTGCTGAGGTGTAATTGCAGCCTCGTAAAGGTTTCCACCTACACCTGCCATGTGGGGGAAGCTTCTTTTTATTTTTCTACTTTCGCCAAATGTCGGTTCTGTTCTGTCGAGGCTCTTTAATAATGCAGCGGCGTCTTAGGAAGAAAGCTCACTGTTTTTTTTGAGGGGGGGTTGATGATTTGAGCTGATAGTGATGGGACGTTAAATGTAAATTTATCCCAAACTATTTATACTTTTATGTATAATTCTCACGATAAAACCTGAGCTCCAACACTAGAGTATTTTCATTTTGTAGTAAAACTCAATGTTACTGTTACATCATCAATACAATAATAAAATAGTTTAACATAACATCAGTAGTAGCTGCAGCTAACCACTGTTTACATATTTCATTTAGATTGGAAGATCTTATAGTAGTCCTTTATAATCTCATTATAATCTCCTTTTCAAAAATTTCACAGAATATCTTCGACATGTTATAATGATCCTCGAAGTGATTTTTAGGATTTTACAGACAAATAATTGATCTGTGAGCTCCTATCTTTATTAGTCAAATAACGTTTGCATTGCAGATAATTATTATTATTTTATTTATTTAGTTGTTGCTTTTTTATTTTTATTTTGTTTGGTTTTCAGTTTTAAATAAAGTATTTTTATCTGCAGTAAAACTCAATGTTCCTGTTACATCATCAATATCCACATCATCAATACAATAATAAAATAGTTTAATATAATATCAGTAGTAGCTGCAACTAACCACTATTTAGATATTTATTTAGATTGGAGCTGTGGGATTATTTAATTGGCTGCTTTATAATCTCCTTTTTAAACATCTTACATAAAATATTCTTCATGTTTATAATGATCCTCATTGTGATTTCTAGCATTTTACAGACAAATAATTGACCTTTCAACTCCTATCTTATTAGTCAACTTGAACTTTGCATTGCAGATAATTAAAATGAGGTATTCTTACCCATAATTCCTCTGTTACTTCACCGTAAACTGATTCTGTAGTCACCTCACACGTTGGAGATTTCTGTCGATACCAGATTCCAAAGCACAAAAAACCCTTTTGTGGTGGCAAAGATATTCCACATTTATTATCATATTTAACGGGGGGAAAGCTGAAAAATAAGCCCAGGGGGGGCTTAAGTGATTAAGGAGTCTTCGAAAAATGGCGTGCATGCGTGCATGTGTGTGTGTGTGTGTTGTTGTAGATGCAATAAGGTGTAGGATGAGCGCATTGAGCCGGAAACAGGAATCTTTACAATCTCTGTCTGCAAGCTCCCCAGCAATATGTCGACACCCCGGACTGGAGGCGTCCCTCAAGGTGCGCTGAGTCACCTGGAGGCACTTACACCTCGCTGACATCATTGTTACACCATGATTCCTGCAGCGAAACCCGGTATTTCTGCAGAATCGCCGCATACACCCTGTTCGTGTGTGTGTGTGTGTGTGTGTGTGTGTGTTTTTGCAGCTCTGAATTATTATCTCCGCCTCGTGCGTGCACCTGCCCCTGCCACACGCGGCATTTGTACAGATATTCCCGCGCATATGTTCCATCTGTGATGGTGAATACATATTTGAGCATCTGGGAAGCCTCCCTTGTGCAAATGTTTCCTCCATCTGTGTTTGAATTGCAGACGGTGGTGTTTGCAGCCGCCGCGTTTTAACTATGAATGTGCAGACATTCAAACAGGCGGAGAGTCGTGTACGGAAGTATGAGCCGCGTGCATGGTGGGGGGGGGGAAGGTGAGTGGGTAACACCTCGGAGGATTAAATCAACACCTCGGCTTGGATAAAACAAAAAAAAAAACGTGTCTCAAATAAAGAACAGAGGGGTAAACACCCATGAGACGCGCTGCAGGAAGCAGCCGTGCAGCAGCGTGAAGGAACAGGGCCGCTCAGACACCAGCTCCATGCTCCATCCCATCAGACGCTGCGGACTAACTCGTCTCACCTGGTTCTGAGAAGACTGAGTCACCCTGTACAGAGAATCAGAGCGAGGGGGGAGCTCTCTGTGGAAACGCTGCACGGGAAACGCGATGATGACAGCAACAGAACAGAGCTAATTATTCTACGTTATATAACACTAACAGGTTTTACAGTACTCTGATTGGTCAGAGCCATATGCAAAAATGTGTAAACCCCTTTTGACAGATATTATTCTTTATGATGATTTTTACGTTTTATTTGAACAGTTCTTTAATGACACGGGTATCAAACATGTGGCTCTAAAGATAAACTAAATATTTGTACTTGGTTTTTAAGGCAGAAGATAACTGCTTAAAAATAGAAAATATTGTCCATTGCACTGTAAAATAATTCAATCTTATCAGGGGAAAATATCTGTATATATTCTATTTAATACAATTATGTGATATTGAGTAATATTATCTTAAATGGGCACGTCATTATGACAAATTGTCAGATTAAAAAGTCAGAATTATGACATAACATGTTCAAAGTATGTAAAAAAAAAATAATAATAATAATAATACAACATTAAGATAAAAAATAAAGCAAGTTATGATTATTTTAACAAAATAAGACTAAATTGACCAAAATTAAGAAAGAAAAAAATGTAATAGCCAAAATTATCTGCCAATTAAATATTGGATATTTTAAGATAATTCTATACAATATTGTAATAATTGCATCAAAAACAAGATATTTTCATTTATACCATTTCAATATGGGTTTACATATTGTTGAAATTGCACTTTTTTCTGTCCAGTTTTGTAAATTGGAGTTTATTTAACAGTGTAAATGTGTATTATGTATTTCTCTACATAATATTATAATTTATAGGTAAATTCTTACTGGTCTGGCATCGAGTTTGACTCCATTTTTATAGGATATGGCTGAAACTATATATATATTTTTAACAAACATTAGTGCATAGTTACTTTTCAAGTGTATTTTATCCTTTTTTATCATGCAAAAAACTAATAAATGAATAAAATCATTGTGCATGATGCACACACCTCCTCTGGCAGATGTTCAAGCATTTGGGATTTTTAGCTCTTTTTTCGTCCTTTCTTATTCTTGGACAGTCTTGCATGCTCATCTCTTCCCTTTAGTAGATCTATTACGTTTGAGTGAGGCCGTACCTACGTGTTCAGATTCTTCTTTCTCCAGCTGTTTCGTGGAATCTTTCCTGCAACAACATTTTTATAAAATGCTGCTCCATAGATATTGTTGATTTCTTCTTTCTAATCTTCATTAGCCGACTGCACGTTGCTCGTGTGGACGCCCCGTCGCTGGATGAGGTCGTAGGTCATGTTTTGCTTCTCGTCCGTGGGAGCTTCTCCGCTCAGTGGGACGACGCGGACGCTGATTCCAATTAATCTTCCTGCAGGGCTTTTTTGTTTATTTTGCAGACAAATTGAGGGTTTAGATTTCCCTTCCCGACCATCGTGCCTCCACAGATCTCATCTTGACCTCCACGGTTCCCCTAATCTGCCATCTCTTAATTACACCCCCCCCCCCCCCCCCCCCCCACTGTGAGCATCAATACCTTTAACTTTGTGATGAAGCTGAGGTTGCAGAGTGTTTTAAAAGGTTTAAAAGTTTTGGGTTTTTTTTGTTAAACTTTGGACGTGGCTCCAGCTGACATTTCCTGATGACATGTGTGATGAGCTGATTAAGGAGACCTGGGAACTCGGAGGCTGCCAATATATCATTTTATTTTTTTATTTCTTATCGATTTATGACATAAAATACTACAGAACGTACTACATGAGCTCATGAAATCACCATCTCATAATCAGCAACATTTATATATAAGGCAAGAAATAACCTTCTACCACATAATATACTATAATATAATATATATGTATAATTTAAGGGAAAATTTTCACTTAAAAAAATCAAATAATCATGCTACCATTCAATGTGTAAATGTGCATATCTGTATTAATTATAAGTTTTATTCTAGTCAACACTGGTGTTAATGTGGAATTATGACTATTATATCTTGGCTATTATTGATATAATTACTATTATCAATATAAAAATTCCTTATTATTTCCATATTAATAAGAGTGACAGACAGGTAGTTTACACTTTTTTTTAAATTGATGTGAAATGATTCCTGTTTTCCCTTTCTCACCTTATTTTATATTAATTTCATGTTGGAAACAACCAAACTAAAAAAAATACCAATGCAATAATGCTGAGCACTTTGCTAACTTTTGCACACGTTTAAAGCCTTTAAGGAAATACCTTCCCTCAGATTTATTTCAGATCACAAAATTCATGAGGAGGTCGAGGCAGAATCATTTAAGTGGAGCATCATTAACTATGTTTGAGTGAAGTTTGCGAAATTAAAAAAATCTCAAACCCTGATCTTAAATGTTTAAATAAATAGGAATATGACAGGCAATTAGTGAATCCACTGCCTACTTCCCCCTTTAAGGAGAAGTTTAAACAGTCTTCTATGGATGAAATGTGTCTCTTGAAGTATATATATATATATATATATAACAGAAGGTACAATGGCATGAGGGAATCACCCAGGGTGCCAGTGTGAAGGAGAAAATCCAGCAGGAAGTGTTGTGACAGCAGAGGGGATAATATAAAAGCTTCCGTGGGTATCTCCGTGATTAATAAAATGACAGGCGGGTGCTGCTGCAGAATGAATAACGCTGTCAACCGGTACAAACTCCACGTTAATAATAACCCAGCAGCGCATTTTTTAGCATTTTTTCCCGTATCGGGCGGAGTCTAA
Organism: Eupleurogrammus muticus; assembly: GCA_036785175.1. NCBI lineage: Eukaryota > Metazoa > Chordata > Actinopteri > Scombriformes > Trichiuridae > Eupleurogrammus > Eupleurogrammus muticus. Next base: position 21,474,845 of record JAYKQN010000015.1, read on the forward strand.
AACGTCTCTTTTGGGGCGCCGACCCATTGCTCAGTTTGAGCGGTGCACGCTGCACATGTTGTGGAGGTTTGTGCTGCCACAAAACAACATGCACCCCCCCCCCCCCCCCCAACCCTTGAAGAATGGTCAAATATCCCATTACAGGCAGTTCAGGACCAGTGATTTGATAGTAATCCGAGCAGGATTAATGCAGCTCTGAATGCATAGGTGCCTCTCTGCTCCTTATGTAGCTGATAGTCAACATATTTATAGATTTCTTTCTCGTGCAGGCTCCCCTGTTTGTCTCCCCTTGGAAATAAATCCGCATTGCATTGTGTTTATCCAAAGGCGAGTGGCATAAAACATGGTAAAACTGTGATTGTAGGGGGGGGGGGGGGGATAGGTGGAATCGGTTTGCACGAGCTATTTATTTTATCCTCTGACACAGATATCATCCTCCAGGAAAGTTTACAGCGGCAATTGTTCCAGAAAAGTGAGAGGTGCTCCACCTGCGGGGAGAGGGGGAGGGGGATGGGGGGTTGGGGGTGGGGGGTCACATCTGCTGTCTGGGGCTTGGTGTAAGATAATGGCGTTCATTGCGATAAGAATAAAGAGAATTTTCAAACCATTAATGTAATCTTGCATGGGATTAGTTCCTGAGTTCAGCAGGGGGGATGCAGGCAAAAGTGGACTATACCCCCCCCCTCCTAATCTGCTGTTTAAAGTGTAATTAAAGCCACTTTATCTCTCTGGTGGGGGGGGGGTACATTGGTGCAACTTTTTTTTTTTTTGCTTTGCACGCCGTACAATCTTGCACCCAGACGCCCCTTCTGCGATCATTGCCGGTTTTAAAAACAACCCTCTGCTCTCCTGTGTGTGTTTTTTTTAGCAGGGCTGCAGCTCCCATGGATCGACTGGAAAAGGCGTCAACGCGGCGCCAGGCGCGTCCATGGCGGTGGCCACGCCCATTCTCAACAGGGCGCTGTCAAAAGGGAAACGCTTCAGGTGAATAAATAAAAAAAACTTGCAAAATGGTGGAAACATAAATTGTAAAGACCTCAGAAAGTAATGAACAGATCACTTATAAACATGTAGAGGAAAGATTTATGGTGATTATGGGAACGGCTATTATAAAGCATATTGGATACCGTGTGTGTGTGTGTGTGTGTGTGTGTGTGTGTGTGTGTGTGTGTGTACGTTGTCAGAGTCAGCTCTATAAGAGGATTATTGGTTTATCCAGTTGAAAAGAAGACTCTCCTGAAAAGAGTGGACGTATTTATTGTCATGCATACCCGGTGAATTGTGCTCCCAGGTTGTGTGTGTGTGGAGGGAATAATAATAATGTGCACAGTTAAACATTGATTTCACCACATTCTTTTCACGCTAGCCTTCAAATGACAGGAGATTCAAAACTAAATTAACATTTTCACTACAGGGGATTTCTGGACTGGTTGTGCTTTGTGAACACAGCAGTCAGCGTTAAAAATAAATAAATAAATAAAATAAAATAAAACGCGCCGTGTCGAATCCGTCAGAACAACACAGGGGGTACAGAGCGGGCTAGAACAGCCCCATCTGGGAGCGTTAAAGAAAAGCTTCGTTTGCTTTGACGATGTGGATGCACAGGTGCAATATGCCAACTAACGACATTCACACCATGCAGCATAAAAATGCACAAAAATAAAATAATAAAAACACCCATTAACGTCCACTTTAATGATAAATCTTCCTAAAATGTTGCTCGTCGACTTCCAGGTGTCGCGTGACTTAAAAAAAGTCGTTTTCTACAGGAAACCAGTTGCTGCTGTTTATCCACAATAGCAGCACGCCTCCTTTTTCGGGTGTCATCATCATTTATTTAAACTTTCTGCTGCAAGGACACGAGCTACAGTGTGTGTGTGTGTGTGTGTGTGTGTGTGTGTGTGTGTACAGGACGCCGCCTGCTTGACTACGATGACAACTTTAGTGAAAACCCCACTGAGACGGCAGCTGTTCTTTTTTTTCCCTTTTTATCAGACGGCTGCTGAGTCACAGACGATTTTTTTAAATTTTTCTATTTTTTTTTATTTTCCAAAAAAAGGTTGCAGCTGCAGCGACTGTGCCAACTCGACTTTTTTTTCGTATTATTCTGCACAGTAGTGTCATGCAGGTGCTTCACGGAGGGCAGCTGACAGTCAATCATCTGTTAGCTTGTTCTCAGAGGTGGGGGGTGGTGTGTGTGTGTGTGTGTGTGTGTGTGTGTGTGTGTGTGTGTGTGTGTGGAGGGGGCGGGGCTTAAAGGGAACCAGACAGTGATGGATGGTGTTGAGAAGCTCTCAGCTATTGACCTTAGGAACTGGACCACATTGCGAGCTATCAAGAGAAATGTCCTATATAAAAAAAAAAACACACACACACACACGTCAATACGGGCCGTCAATACGACCCCCGAAAGGTTACCTGTACCATCATGGCTGTTATCACAAGGTGTGAGGAGATTGATTCACCCGCTTTAATGCCCACTTTTCTGCTCAACCTGTATCTTGGAGTGGGAAAAAAAAATAGAGATGAGATAGAAAAATACAGATTCTATTTTTTTAATACTAGCGATGCAAATCCAAGCAGAGAAATTGATTTAGTGTAAAAGAAATGCTCATATAAGAGCATTAACATTAGTTCATTATCATGGTAGATTAAAAGTGAAATCACTAAAAGTCTGAAGTGTAATATTTCCCTCTGAGGTTTATTAGCAGGGAAAGTATGAAGTAGCATCAAATAGAAAATCACAAGTACGTCAAATTGAACTTAAGCACTACAGCAAATACCCTGACTATTCGTACTGAATATGACTTGGCAGAGCTTATGGCTTCTTTTCCTCCATCAAAATTCCGTGAGAAATAACACTTTCTAAATCAATGTATCATCATCGCGCAGCCGCCGGCTCAATTATTGTTTGTTCTGTTGTGGAAATCGCACTTTTATCGTACCGGATGACGAGGAAATTGCGGCGTTAAACGGAAGAATCGATGTCGCTCGAGTTTTAAGGCGGCGGGCGTTGAGTTCTGGTGTCACGGCGAGCGAAAACACACACACACACACACACACACACACGTTATTACGAGTTCCCTGCTGCAATGTTCATGGGCTTCAGTCACATGTTACCCCCCACGTGGTCGTGCAAGGTTATTGTCACAGCCAGATCTCACTGTTAAAATCAGGGAAACACACACATTCATATTAAACTATGAAACCTCTCTGTTCAACATTTAAGAATAACAAGTCTAAATATAATAATTCTAGTTACAAAAAAATTGCTTTATTCATATCAAGTTTTCGTAACATCAGGCGTCTGCAGAGACTAGAGGCAACATTAGCCTCTCTGATTGTTCCACGGACACGCACATTCAGAAATTATTACAGCTGAGTATTTTTACATGGTGTTTCAGCCCGGCTATCAATTAATAAGCGCTCGTCTAATGGACTGGTTTACTGCATGAATTAGAAGAGGAAGAGGGAGTTCAGATGGAGGGCAGGCTGGGATTTTTCCCGGGTTTTATTTGAGGGTTTTTATTTTTCCCAGATCCCTGACTATGATAGATTTGTGGGGGTTTTTTAAGTGTCAATCATGAAAAAAAATCTGGTTGTGGCGTAGCAGTCGATTCCTCCTCTCCTGTCTTTGACTGAGCCGTGACAAAATAACTATGACGTAGATTGCGTCGCTCATTAGCGAGTGACGATTCTTCTGCTACCATTTATGCCTTTCTTTGCTCGCTCTTTTTATTTTTTTTGCTTCTCCATTCCAAAAAAAACAAAAAGCATCCCCAGAAAAGGTCAGTTCATTTCACATGAATGAACACGCGAGATGAGAAGAAGATGCCGCGGTGGATTAGTGAAGGTCGTGTGGAGTGTTGTGTTAATCCCACGTCATTGTTGCGTTTTTGCTTGCAGGAGTAGTTCTCTTTCGCTCAGTCCCGCCCAGAAACGGCGGGAGAGCAGTTACTTCAGGACACCGCCCATTTCAGGCGGAAAACGCAGGATAGCCACGAATCTCCTGGACGGATCCAGAGGCGCCGGACACGTCTACAGACACCTGCAGGAGGACGAGTCCACGGATATGGAGTCAATCGGAAGGTGAGACGAATTAAAACCGTGCTGATTATGTGGGATCGCTATCAGGCTGATTTTAATGTAGAAATTGGGTAAAACTTGGGGGTTCATACCACTGTTATAATTTTATTTTTGTTAATTATTCAGTAAATTATGTCACTTTTGATGCAAAGTTAACATCAGAATCAGAATCGGCTTTAATCGCCGACCATACAGGGAATTTAATATATATCAGTGGTTCTGAGAACATGCTTTTTATTTATTTATTTATTTTTTTACTGCCCTAGAATAAAGTGCAATTGCACCTCCACTACATTAGGGGGCAGTGGCGCTCTCATTGGCAGAGTGTGAGCAGGGAGCATACAGCACAGAGTATGAGTATGAAGTGTAGTACATGAAAACATATGAAAACATATTTCCGATGAGAAGACAGGCGGAGAGAGACGGAGATAAAGAGACAAACGAAAGTCTCCCAAAGCTAAGACGAGGAAATATGACGAAGCGTCTGTAGCGCTTGGTTCACTGTGAAAGACCGGTGTGTTACTGAGTCTGAAATGTTGGAGACAAAGAAATTAAAGACATTACACCACAATCACGCTGATATTTTTCAGTATCATAGGGTTTGACATGGTCAGTCAATTTTTTATAGTTAAATTAAAGATTTCATTTTATTTTTTAATTTCAGATGCACTTTAAATCTTTTCTGTTAGTTAATAAAGCTATTCTTTGTTGTAAGTTTGTTGATATTTTCTTAATTTTTATTCACTTATACGTTAATAAGGACACAGTGTTATGCAGAGGTACTTATAATACATGCATTACCTATGTATGTGTACATGTGTGTATGTGCGTATATATATGTAAACATGTGTGTATGTATGTAGGCATGTACGTGCATGTATGTATGTATATATGCTTTACTTTTCTAGCTATATTATTTTTATTTTTTATAACGTTGAGTTTCTCTAGCTTTTATTTTCTTTTTCTTTACTCTATACGCTGCAGTAACAAGCAAATTTCCCCGTTGTGGGATCAATAAAGTCCTATCTTATCTTATCTTATCTTATCTTATAACAATCTTATAGACAAATGATTCTATTTATAGTCACGTGGGGGGTGAGATGTTTTCCTCATCCATAGGGGGGGCGACAGAAAATATTTGAGAAGCACTGATATATATAAATCAGATCAAAAATGTATAAAAAAGGTATTTACAGAAGCGAAGGCTTATATATTTACAGGATCTTTCCGTGCATGTCTTTGTTATGACAACTTGACACAAACCGGGGCAGAAACACCTGTCATAGACGTGACATAGCAGGACCCGTCAAACTCTGGGAAAAAAAAAAGAAAACTACTGAGCCTATGGCTTTATAATGAAAATGCACAACATTTAGGACACAATCATAAAGGTCCTGTGACAGCTGATGTCAAAACAAACCACGTGTGACGGTTCGTGATAAGAGCTGAGCAGTTTTCAGTAGTTCTCCACAGTCTGACGGCGAGGTCCTGCTAAGTCATGTTCACCACGGCTCGTGTTGTCTCTATGGTTCATGTCACGGCGTCATCACAGAGACGCGTCAGACAATGTCGGCGTCGCTTCAAAGGCGACGAAATTTACCGAAAGACACTCGAACGACAACTGTCAAAAGCATTTGTTAATGTTCATGACGGGTGTCATGTCGCGATTATGATCGCGTTATGAACACAAGTCAAGTCATGTCGGCGTTAATGTCAATTTCCTTTACATGAAATTACGTTTCAGACAATAGGACATATAGACATTGAAGTGCAAGGACTAGACGACCGTAGACATATATAAGAACATCTAATACTACAAACTAGAGTTTTCTTTTTGTTGTACACAGATTTACATTATTAATATAAATAGAATCATTTGTCTATAAAATTGTTATAAGTATCTCTGCATAACACTGTATTTATTAACTAAAGGAGAATTAAAAAAAGAAAGAAAATATGGAACAACTTACAACAAAGAATAGCTTTATTAACTAATAGAAAAGATTTAAAGTGCATCTGAAAATAAAAAATAAAATTAAATCTTTAATTACACTATAAAAATTTGACTGACCATGTCAAACCATATGATACTGAAAAATATCAATGTGATTGTGGTGTAATGTCTTTAATTTCTCTGTCTCCAACATTTCAGACTCAGTAACACACCGGTCTTTCACAGTGAACCAAGCGCTACAGACGCTTCGTCATATTTCCTCGTCTTAGCTTTAGGAGACTTTCGTTTGTCTCTTTATCTCCGTCTCTCTCCGCCTGTCTTCTCATCCCTGTTAAATATGTTTTCATGGTGTCACTTGGTGTCTACACTTCATACTCATACTCTGTGCTGTATGCTCCCTGTGAACACTCTGCTGCCCCCTAATGTAGTGGTGGTGCAATTGTACTTTATTCTAGGACAGTAAAAAAAAAATAAAAAAGCATGTTCCCCGAGGTCTAACGCGCCCCCCTTGACGGAGCCTCACTATTTGAGAACCACTGATATATATTGTGTGTATGCGCAAAGGCAAGAGAAAAACGGCTAAATTCCGCTGCCTCCACTGTCCCCTAATGTAGTGGAGGTGCAATTGCACTTTATTTTAGGACAGTAATGCAGCCCCACTATTTGACAACCAATGGTGAATATTAACATTGTGATGATAATAAATAAATAGGCTCTAGGACATACTGGAAATTGCAAAAAGCACCAGGATCGTACGCTCTCATTTGTCTGTCAATGCACGTCGTCCCGGACGAGCAAAGAGAATCACGAGCTTACGCGATCAGGACGGTTTCAACCAGCCTCGTTTGTGGAAAACTCTCCTCAACCGGGGGGGTCAAATACAGAGTGCAGCGGTGCGGACTAACCGAGGTTAAGTAGGACTGGCGGAGGGATAATTTTCGTGAGAAATGAGTTTGCGACTGAAAACGCTCCCGGTTCAAATCTGCCAATTGGCTTATGAAATCTGATCTCGGCAAATAAATGAAATCTGCCCCCCCCCCCCCCCCCCCCACGTCCCTCCTCACCCTCAGCTGGGACTGTCACAATTAATTTGATGAACACACTTGATCCAAAAGCCGTATCCTGATACTAGGACGGAGCGCGGTATGTAATCCTCCCTTTCACTCCGCCGCAGTGAATGAAAATATGATTTTATCTGCGACTTTTTTTTTTAATCAAGGGTTAGAAATACGACGGCGGCGTCAAAGCCAATTAACGGATGACACACGAGTGGCCGCGGTTCTCCCAAGATGTCTGACCATTATGTGGAGTATTCACGTTTTTTTTTCGGAGTATTCAACATTTTTCAGACTTTTTTTTTTTTGGCAGAGTCGCCTCTCACCAGTTGGCCATTTCGAGGGCTTCAAATAACGTAATTTTATTAATTTTTTTTATTTTTAAAAGTCAAATCTTTGCTTTTTCACTGGCACGGCTTCACAAAAGTAGCCTCATGTGAAATCTGACACGTCTGTTATCAAAGCCGAGCGTTCCTCAAAAAAAAAAAAAAAAAAAGGAACAGACCGTGTGAGGAATAAATCACGCATATCACCAAATCCCTTAAAACTTTTTTTTTTTTTTGCTTATTTTGCCTGAAAGATTTTTGTAGATTATAAATTAGATGGAAAATATTCATCTCTGTGTGCTGCAGCTCATTGAAGTTGCTTGTTTCCCTAAGTAGAATAATGAATGTCAGGAAACTTCACACACGCCTTTTTTTTTTTTTCCATTTCAACAAGTAACACTGAAAACATTTAATTAGTTTAGGTTTTATTTACAGATGCGGAGCGTCTTTAAGCCGGAATGAGGCGGCCCTGCTTAGCATATGACTCAGAGACAGACTAATTTGCTGTCAGTGTGTGCGGCTTGAGCGATGGCACTGTTCTAGAAAACGCCTGTCATTAGAGCGGGAGCGTCCCCCGTGCATTCCGCGCACTTTAAAGTGCCTCGCAATGTTCCTATTAGCATGCCAACCTGATTGAGCGTTACAGTGACTTGTAAGATACACTCGGAGCTGCCAAACTCTTTATGTGACCTATTTCCATAATTTACATTTTTCAAACAAAGCTCCGCGGAGCTCCTGCACACACACACACACACACACACACACACACACATGCATGCGTGCACGCAGACGCATGTGCAGAATAAGAAAAAAAATCCAATAAGAATCTTATATCACAAAGGCAGAATCTGCACAGGCACTTAAATCTAACTAACGCAGCTTTTTTTCAAGTGCCGTGCAGAGGCGATAGATAAGGAACGAGGAGGTTAAGATTGCATTCGTGTAGTTAAACAGTTTAGATCTCATTAGTCATTGATAATTCCTGCGCAGATCCATCAGTCGAGTGTGTGGCTTTCCCCGGCCACCGAGAGGCTGAAATGACCTATTTCTAGACGCATCAGACACACAACACCATGCTATCAAGCTCACACAGCCCCCCCCCCCCTCCCCCCCTTCCTGTCCTCCTCCTCCTCCTCCATCCTCCTCCCTCCCTTGTTGCCATGGATACACCCTCTCATCTCTGGGAAATGAGAAACGGGAGGTGGATGGGAGAGCGAGAGAACAAGAGAGGGAAAGTGAGGAAAGAAGGACGATTGTGCCGAGCGCGGTGGGGGGAAAGGAAAAGATGGAGGGAGGGGTGGTGGGGGGGTGTTGAAAAAAAAAAAAAAAAAGAAAGAAAGTAAGAGGCGAGAACAGCAAACAAACACTTCCATGTTGTTTTTTTCCTTTTTTTTCTCCCCATCTTGTGACAACAAATCCCCGGAGGAGCATTGTCAGTTTCCACATCCACTGTCAAAACATATATTTACCCATCGATGATAAGGACGGAAGTGAAGGCAAATTTGCTGTGGGAGTTATTTTTACCGAGGTTTCTGATCTCCTGGATTTACCTCCAGCTTGCATCTCTCAAACCCCCCCCCCACACCCCCCACACCCCACACCGCCGCCTCCTCAGTATTTCTTTTATTTCTAATACCGAGGGAGGAGCGGGGAAGTAATTCAATTATTTAAACTTGGTTATGCTACAAACCGTCTCTGAAGGCTGACAGTAACGCTGGCTTGTCTCCCAAGGCTGCGGCGCGGCCATTTCTAAACGGGAATTGAGTCTTCAGTAACAGTATTAAGCCTTGTGCACATTCTGCGCATATATACAAACATAGCCACTTGACTCAGGATATATTTCCCCTGCTCTCCTGTGTTACTTACTAGGGGGAAAGTACTGTGTGCAGCACATTATCATGCAAACACACACACACACATTAGCACACCTACCATCATCAAGCACCACGTTATAAGCCTGCACGCTGAGTAAGTCTCCTATCAGATTATCAAAATTAGAATACACATGTAGAGCCAGAAGAAAAAAAAGGCACTGCCACCTCTCCACTCCACACACACACTCCACACACACACACACACACACCATCCAGGGTCAGGAATCCAGCAGTTGTTTAGCTAAAGCCGTAAATCTCTGATAAGGCAGCCACGAGAGAAGGGATTTTTCAGTTAAACATTCACGCAGCAACAATGCAGGGCCGCTCATGCCGGGGATTATAAATAATTACACAAAGATTATGAAGGAACAATACCTAAATAATAATAACTTCTGCTCGCCAACCGGAAGGTTTGCTTTTTGTGTGTGTGGGGGGGGGGGGAGTGGCGAGCAGAATGGAGAGGGGATGAAAATAATAAATATATAACACATAATGGATGACGCTCAGTCCACCGTGTCCACTTCTTACTTATGTGTTATTATGTTATATCACATTATCGCTTTAATTAAAAAACACATGCTATGAACTAACTTCCTATTCTGTGTGGATTCAATATTTAAATTATATTATTATTATTATACCATTTGACATGTCATGTAAAAAAATGATTTTTGTAAAAAAAATTAAAAGAATTCAACATAAACACAAAATGTACATTTTACAACACTAATTTAACACTATATTAAAAAGAAAAATGTTGACTTTCTTATTTTGTTAACCATTATTTGTCACTGGCCACTCATGTGGTGTAATCCTTAAAACTTAGTAAGAGATGGTTTAAAATGATTATTATTAAAATGAATTAATGAAAAAACACAGGCCATCAACTAACTCTATTTTCTATGTTGATTCAATACTCACACTATTAATACTATTTTATTATTATTATTTGGTTATACCACCATTTGACATTTTATGTAAAAAAAAAAATCACATAAAATTAGGATTTTTGTAAAAAAAAAGAAAAATCAACCTTAACAAAAAATGTACATTTTGAGACCTAATGAAAGCTTCTTAACACTATAAATATTATACAAACCCTAAAAAAGTTTAAGTTTAAAATGTTATATATGATGATATTTGAAAAATTGCATTAATGAAAAAACATAAAAAAAAAAAAAACACTTTCCATCAACTAACTTAAAACTCTATATGGATTTAATACTTACATTTTATTTTATTTATTTTGGTTATACCATTTGACATTTAGAAAAAAAGAACCCTATGATCTGGAATAAATATTTTACTTCATTATTATTTTGGGTTATACCATTTGACATTTTTTGTTAAAAATTTGTGTAAAAATCACATAAATTATGATTTTTCTAAAAAAAGAAAAATGACAAGAACCAACCTAAACACAAAATGTACATTTTGAGAGACTTAATGAAAGCTTCTTAACACTATATGAATATTATACAAACCCTAAAAAGTTTAAAATGATATTTATGATGATACTCACATTAATAAAAAAACATTAAAAAACAACAAATGCTATCAACTAACTTAATACTCTATATGGATTTAATACTTAAATTTTATTTATCAATTTTTTTGTGGTTATAATCATTTGACATTTTAAAATTGCACAAAATCATGATTTTTGTAAAAAAAAAAAAAGAAATGTACCTTTTTAGAGACCTAATGAATGCTTTTTAACACTATATTTGAAATAAACTATATAATAAACTTTCTCATCTTGTTCATCATCATTTGACCACTCGTGGTGTAATCCTTAAAATTTTAGTATATATAATTTAATAAAATGAAAACAATGAAATCAACATGAACAGAAAATGTACTTTTAACCAGATAAAAGATGATTTTTTTAAACTGTATTTTTTTTACTTTCTCATTACTTAAAAATGCATTAATGAAAAAAACAAGTTAAAAAAAACACATTCTATGACATTTTGTGTAAAAAATGTGTGTAAAAAAAAAATGACAAAAGCATAAAGAAACAACATAAGCATAAAGAAGAAGAAGGTAACTTTTTGTCGAGGGAAGTAGAGAGGGGATAAAAAAGCAGAAAAAAAGTAAAATTCCCATAATAGATGACGCTCAGTCTAATTCTCACTCTGCCGTTTCCAATTCTCCCCTGTCTCTGAAGGTGCGACTCGGCCGGCGGGCGGGTCGGCGCCCTCCTCGGCAGGACGCCGCTTTCTCATTTCGCCGCCAGGAAAGGATGGACCGAGGTGCCCTGCACGCGCCTGGACGAGGGGGGGCCCGCCCCGGCCCCGCCCTCCCTGCGCGCCCGCTCCGTGCCCATCATCCCCTCGCTGCAGGCGTGCGACCCCCCCACCGCCGCCGCCGCCACCGCCGGCGCCTCCGTTGAAATCACAGTGGAAGGGGCGCAGGAACTGAAGCAGAGAAGCCTGAAAGCGCCCGGGTGCGACGGCGCGGGGTCGGGAGGTCAAAGCAGCGTCCGGGGGTGGAAGGCGGCGGGCCAAAGAGACGGCGGGGGGCGGTGCCAAGGTCACACGCTCGGAGGCGAGACCCGCCCCTCGGCGACCGGAGGAAGCGGCCAGCCTCCTGCGAGCTGATTGGACGAACCCTGTAAAGCCTCAGAGACGCTGTTTTTTTTTTATTTCTCAATAACTGTAAAGCTTTGCTGGTGGTTAGCAGGCCGGACCAGCAGCGTCTGTGTGGACCAATGACAGATGGCCGTCCAATTTCACTTTTCTTTTCTTTTAATTTTTTTTCGAAAAGGAACATGAACAGATCGAACTGCAGAGGAATACAAACCGACACCGACAAAAAAAGACTTTATAAGAAATTATAACAAGATAAAAAAAAAAAAAGAGACAAAACGTGCACAACATTGTGAATAAACGTGACTGGATAAAGGGAAAAAAACAAAAAAACGTGACTTGAGTGGGAGCTTGACCTAAACAGTGAATAAGAAGAAGAAGAAGAAAAAAAAATGCCACTATTTAAAGGAAGCTTCTACTTAGAAACCAAAATAGTGTGTCATCTCTATGTTGTTTCTCTATTGTAAAGAAATGAAATTATATATGTCATATAATATATGTCATATAGACGTATATATATTTGACATACAATTGTGACAAAATAAAGACGAAGATAACAGTGTTAATTAAGGGCTTTTGTTCATCTTGACGCATTTATAACTTAAAAGAATCAATATAATATATTATGCTCACATAAAAATATATATTTATATATATATATATACCAAGGTTAGTATATCATCCAAGCAGTGGTCTGCACAGTATCGCCATGGCAACTGACATCTGAGAATGCACCTCTTCTTTTTTTTGTTCAGGGTGGATTTAAGCCCTAAAAACAACTAAAGTAGTTAAGAATAGCTCATTATTATTATTATTTATATAAGGTCTTTAAATAGCTGAAGCTCAGGTGTGTGTGTGTGTGTGTGTGTGTGTGTGTGTGTGTGCGCCAGTGGGAGGTCCACTTTAATTACCAAGGGTAAAGAAGGTGTGAAAGGAGGCAGAAAGTAAATTATCTCCTCTTTTATCCTCAAGTTGAGGAAGAAACGTCTTCCTGCGGAAGTTGAAATAAGCAGTTCAATAAGAGTTAATGGTTTGCCGATGCATGTGAAGAGAAAAAGGTTTTTCCGACACTGTGAATGATCAGAGCGCCTCTGATTATGTTTCTAAACGTAGCGTACGCTCATCTATTATTTCCCATGATGCTCTTCATTCTGTATGTTTAAGCCAGCAAAGAGAAATCCACGTTATTTGTGCTTCGCTCACTTTTCCCTCCATTCAGGTTCCAGTGGCATCGCAGGGTGAGTTGTACAGGACTTAAAATGGGTATTAGGGAGATTTCTTCATCACTGCTTTGCGGAATAAAACTATCTTGAGTCTATAAGACGGTTTTATTGAAGATTAAAGTGAACCTCATTGATCCCCGTGGAGAAATTGAGCCAAGCCAGCTGCAAAGAAAAGATAAAGTTGCCGTGAATAGATAAAGTAGCTGAATGCTGCGACTTGCCGACGGTTGACAGAACTCGCCACGCTTCTTTTTTTTTTTTTTCGCTAAATTCTCAGATGTTTTACAGATTTGCATACGGCATTCCCCCCGCGGCGCCACCACCAGTAAAACGGAAGGTGTGCAAACAAATACGAATGCATTTGGCGTGAGCGAGTGTTCGACAGCGCTGTCAGCCCCTGTCATCAGACTGAATCTTTGAGAAGAACGATGCTGAGCTACAGACAAAGACGTAGCGGATCCATGTGAACGATGTGGAACAGCAGACGTCCATGCATCACTGGCTGTGTCCAGGTAAGCAGTATGTGGGATAATGTCACCATGTCATGTAGAACCATTAAAACTTGGTAGCAGATAGTTTAACTCTCTTAAAAAGGTTAAAACACACATGCTAGCAACTAGTTTTATATTCTAATTGGATTATATAGTTATATAGAGATATTTCATGTCAAAAATCATACATTCCGTGTGATGGCAAATGACTTTCACATGACTTGAAACCAACATGAACATTAATGTACATTTTTAAGATACCAGATGAATGTATTAAAACTGTATTTTAAAAAGTTTTTGACTTTTTTTATCTTGCCAAACTTTATTTGCCACTGACCCTTGTACAGAAATCTGCAAACTGACAAGTGGTGTAACTAAAAACCTAAAAACCTGGTAATTACACCAAGATAATTTAAAATGATTACTTAAAAATAGAATTAATGAAAAAACATAAAAAAAAAACACATGCTATCAACCAATTTTATATTCTAGGTGTATTAAATATAACAATTTGGTTATTATTATTATGCCATTTGTCATTTCCTGTCCAAAAAATGCCCAAAAATCATGATTTTTTTTTTGTAAAAAAAAATAAATTAAAAAAAATATGACAAGAAACCAACATGAATATAAATGTACATTTTTAAGATACCAGATGAATGTTTAAAACTGAATTTTAAAAAGTTTTTGACTTTTTTTATCTTGCCAAACTTTATTTGTCCCTGTAACTAACAACCTGGTACAAGATAATTTAGAATGATTACTTAAAAATGGAAATAATGAAAAAACACATGCTATCAACCAACTTTATATATTTTAGGTGGATTAAATATAAAAATGTAAAAGTATTCCTTTTTGGTTATTATTTTTATTATTATGCCATTTGTCATTTCCTGTCCAAAAAAATGTCCAAAGTCATGATTTTTTTTTTCGTAAAAGAAAATAAATTTTTAAAAATATGACAAGAAACCTATATGAACATAAATGTACATTTTTAAGATACCAGATGAATTTAAAACTATTTTAAAAAGTTTTAACTTTTTTTTTAACTAAACTTTATTTGTCACTGACCCTTGTACAGAAATCTGCAAACTGACGTGGTGTAACTAAAAACCTAAAAACCTGGTAATTACAACAAGCCAATTTAAAATGATTACTTGAAAATGGCTTTAATGGAAAAAACACATCTATCAACCAACTTTATATTCTAGGTGGATTAAATATAAACATTTAAAAGTATTAGTAAGTAGTAAAGTAATTATTATTATTATTATTATTATTATTATTATTATTAATATGCCATTTAACATTTCCTGTCCAAAAAATGCCCAAAATCATGATTTTTTTTTTGTAAAAAAAAAATTAATTAAAAAAAAATATGACAAGAAACCATTTCATTCATACAAAATGCATTTTTATTGTATTTAAAAATGACATTAAAAAGCCCAACTTTATATTCAAGATGAATACATTATTTTTTTTATTTATTATTTTTTTTTGTATCTTTTGGTTATACCATTCAACAAAAATACCATTTAAAAAAAAAAAAAAAAAAAAAAAAAAAAAAGAGACAAGAAACGTACAAAATGTACATTTTTAAATACTTGATGAATGCTTCTTAGCACTGTATTATAAGTTGTAATAAGTTATTATGAGTATTATAAAATGTATAGAAAAAAAAAAGTTCACTTTCTCATCTTCCTAATCATCATATGTCATTGACCCATTATTCATAATAAAAGAAAGTGAGGTGGAGACATTTCTAGTCGTTTTTTTAATGCAAAATGAGCTGAATATGATTGAAACTAGACAATAAAACTAAAACACAGAACACCTGAATGAAGCTCGTTGTGATGCCACGCTGCATTCTCTAACTAGTCTTCTCTATTGATTTTTTCCTCTTATTTATGCATTCACATCAGGGCCTGCGTGAAACGGTTCTTCCAAACAGCACAATATAGTGGTTTAAAGAGATGTTACGGTGGAGAAGTTTCCTCCTCGGCGTGACGCTAATGAGAGGCCGCGCGGCTTTGGATCGGCCTTTTTATCACAGCTCTCGGCGGCCGCTGGAATCCTCGATTAGGTCTCCCGTTCTCGCCCGTCTGCTCATTTGCATTTTCGCCGGGAACATGAAAAGAATGGGGGCTTTTTTTTTCTTTTTTTTTTTCTTCTTCGTGCCTCAAACATCTCGGCCCTCGCTCGACAGAAGGCGCCACTCTCGGGTCCATTAGCGGACGACATGAGAGCGCGGCGAGATAAAGAAGTAAGTGCTCTCATTACCTGAGACGAGCCAGGTGTGTTGGAGGTGGGGCCTCCTCATTGGTTGTTTGGCTCGCACACACACACACACACACACACACACACTGGCTCCCTGTGCCCAGTGTGAGGTGAATACTGATGCTGCCATTGGTGTAGAGGGGGGGGACGGTGAGGTTCCCCGCCAGATGGCGTGGAGATGATGAGGACAGCAGGGCCAGCATGTGTAATGCAGCACAACTCGCGTGATATGTCTGCTAACATCTTTCAACCGGCTCGCCGCGACACGCGCTATCCAACGGGTCCTCCTGAAACGAGATATAGGATGCAAAAAAGGCACCAAATGCATCAGATCTGCAGGTTTCCACATGTCGGAGAGTCTGTTTTCACACCCAGCGAATAGCAAAATGCTGTTATATTCTTGCACTGGCTGGTACAGCAAGTCTGGTTCGAGTCCACAGATGTTAGCGATGCCTAAAAAAATCACGTCAGAATATTCAACAGTCATATTATTAGGGCAAGTTTAACCTTTTATTTGTATTGCTATTCACATTTTGAAGGAAGCTTATCAAACTATAGAAAAAAGGTTGAATGCATGTGTCCAAAAGGATTAATTGGATAATATCAGAATCGTATGTCCCTTATGTCCAAACTTAACTCATTAAGTCCCAAAAGTGACATATACTAATCATCCTAATATGGAATATGTCAAAATACAGATCCGTGGGAATAAAAAGTATTATTCTGAAAAAAAAACTATAGAAGAGTGTTCTATATGGCCCACTTGGTCTACGGTATAAACTTTTTTGGGTTCTTATGGGTTAAACTAGTATGACTACCGTATAACCTACATTTTTAAAAGTCAGGTTAAACTACTGGAGTTTAACATCCTGTGTCTGCGTCTCCTGAGTTTTCCTCTGCAGAAAGTTTTAACTTCATGTTGTGTGTCAGAGGTCACGTCTTTGTCCTTGATTTTTATTTATCAGCGTTTATTTAGAGCCAGCTGTTATTTATCAAAATATGCACCTGGCATTTAAAAAGGGGGGGGGGGGGGGTATTTGGTCATTTACGGTACGTCCTTCATTATTATTTCCTATTAAACCAAACACATGGTTAGCTGTAGGAAACGAGATCTGAGTGATGTGTGTTTGTCAGAAAAAAAGCAAAAAAGAGAAAAGACAAAACAGAATTGGGTCATATCCTTTGATTGGACAGGTCCCAGCGGTGTGTGTGTGTGTGTGTGTGTGTGTCTGTATGTGTGTGTGTGTGTGTGTGTGTGTGTGTGTGTGTGTGTGTGTGTGTGTGTGTGTGTGTGTGTGTGTGTGTGTGTGTGTGTGTGTCTGTGTGTGTTTTCTGATGAAATGGCAAGTTCAGAGAAATTGGATGAAAATTGGGGATTTTAGATTAGTTTGATGAAATGCCGTTGAATCGTTGAATTAAACATAGAAGCATATGCATTTTAGATTCTGTAATCACTGTGCGACGAACGGTTGATAATTCCATGAAAGAGAGAGGGAGTATTCCTACTAGACAGCTAAAGTGTGTATTCCTATAGAATCATAGATAGATTGGATGTACATGATTTTTTCAGTGCTCTGATAACCACCTGTAGCAAATGGTGAAGTGATAACAAATGTTTGTTTTTTTAATGTTTTTCACATTTTTTTTAATATTCTATAACTTGTCTAATCATCCATTTAACCATAAAACGATAGCGCATGGATTTCCTGAGGGTCTGTGAACGCATCTTGGAGTTTCAGTGTAGTTTATAGGAAGAAGAAAAGACGTTTTTTTTTTTCGTTGTGTTTTTTGTAAAGTTTATATTTCGTGTCATGATGCAAAGAAATGCTTCAGCTCGGATATGAACATGGATCTGCAGCATGTGAGGGAAGAACACTCCCCCCTACACCACCATAGTACTCTGATGGGCCTTTTGGCCCCCGGGTCTGATCTGGGCTCGAAAGACTTTTCACTTTTCTTCTCATTACGCATTATCATTATCGATAAATCAGAGAAACATTTTCCTCTGCTGATTAAAGCTGGTTGATTTTAGCTCTTTTGTTCTAAAGTGAGGAAAAACGCAGCCAGTCAAGATTAAATTTTAAAAAGAGGGAGAGAAAAAGAAAAATCTTTTTCATTTCAGAACACCGTAGAACATCTTGCAGTCAAGCCCAAGTCTCTCATATATATATATATATATATATATATATATATATATATATATATATATATATAATATTAAAACAGAGCAGAAGTTCAAGTGTTAGTCAAATAATATTATAAAAAAAAACTAAAAAATATTGAGTATGAGTGTTCATTAAATCCTCAAGTCCCTGCATGAGTAGTTTTCCCCAAAAAATATTTTATGTTTGTGATTTATCGCGCTCCATAATAATAAAAACCATAAGTATGCGCACAGCCGGCAATCAGAGGCGGCACAGCGAGTCGGGGAAAAGTGAAAAGTGGACAATGAAAACAGCTTTTAATCAAGAAACGGACAGACTCTCCGGCTGCACAGGCAGCTCGGAACCAGTGTGACTCATATAAATCTTTCGAGCAAATAAACCCACTCAATGACCCGAAGTGAAGCCACAGAAAATAAACGATCTAAGAGGAGAGGATGATCGATCCGCTTCATTTTAGGATGAGCTTTTTTTTTTTTTTTAATTTCTTTTCCTTTTTTTCCCCCCCCAAAAGCTCTCCGTGATATATTTTCTTTTTAAAACGCAGCCCCTCATTAAACGTGAAATGAGAAAGGATATCTCATGGCCGTGAATACCATTATGTTAATTCCCCTCATGTTGTTGGTGCATATGCTCATTTACGGCCCACATCTCCGTCCTCTGGTCTTTTGTGGCCGCCGCTGACGAACTGACATTTTGACAGCAGGTTTTTCCTTTCTTCCCCCAATTAAACTGTAATATAACCGCTCTGGAAATACCTCAGAGTGACGTCCGGTCATACCTTTAGTCACTTATTAATTTAAATGACAGAAGGGTTAATTTTCCTATTAAGGACACTTGCGATATATCTTCTCATGTCGTATGTAGATTAGTGTTAGCAGAAGCATGTACAGCAGGTTGAATCTAATCTTATTTTTTCTTTATTTTAAATGCATTCTCAATGGCTCATTAGGTTAAACCAGAGTTTGAACCAGAGAGCGACGTAATGCACAGATTCCTTTATTTTTTTTCTAATAGTTGAAATGGAAAATTGCTTTGGCAACAGCAGAGAAATGCAAGAAAAAGGAAAAATAAAATAAAAAAAATATCTAAATAAACACAAGGACCAATAGAATTCAGATGTTCCGCTCACACGACTTTGGAGCTCACCACCTGAACTCAGAAATGTAGATTTTCTAAAATTCAGACTTAAAACACACAGGTTCAAAACTGCCTTTATTATTAGATAATGTGTTTATATAGAGATTTATATCTTCTCTATATCACTACTGACATCTATATAATGCATGCAGCATTTTTTAAAAATATTTTTTAATTTGTGTTCTCTTTATTGGGAATTTTTCTATTATATAAATTAGCATAATGTTATGCTATAATGCATTTATATTGAGATTTATACTGAGATTTCATGGTGATACTGACATCTATATGATGCATGCAGCATCTTTTTAAAGTTTTTTTTTTTCTCACTAGTGTGCAGTTTCTATTATATATTAGCATAATGGTTTTCCTTTAGAAAGGCTTCATTATTAGATAATGTCTTTATATTGAGATTTATATTCAGATTTCATGGCGATACTGACATCTATATTATGCATTTTTTCTCTCAGTAATCTGCATTTTCTTCTTTAATGACACATAGTTCCATATATGTTATTTTTATTTTTCTCACTATTGTGCGATTTCAATTATATATATTAGCATAATGTTTTACCTTTGGAAAGGGCTTTAGATAATGCGTTTATATTGTCTCAATACAAGAAATCAACTAGAGAGATTTCATGGTGATACTGACATCTATATAATGCATGCAGCATTTTTTAAGTTGTATTTTTTTCTTTTAGTAACATGCATTTACTTCTTTAATGACACACAGTTCCATGTATGTGTAAGTTTTTATTTGTTGTTCCCTTTTTTTTTACCTTCAGAAGGGCTTTATTTTTATTTTTGTATTCAGATTTCATGGTGATACTGACATCTATATAATGCATGCATCATTTTTTTTAAGTTGTGTAACATGCATTTTCTTCTTTAATGACACACAGTTCCATGTATGTGTAAGTTGTTTTTATTTTTCTCACTATTGTGCAATTTCTATTATATATTACCTTTGGAAAGGGCTTTATTATTAGATAATGCCTTTATATTGTCTCGATATAAGAAATCAACTAGAGAGATTCTGATAATGATAATGTTTTTATTTTACTTCTCAGTATTGTGCATTTGCTAGGACTTTTATTATTAGATAATGCATTTATATTGAGATTCAATGGTGATACTGACATCTATATAATGCATGCAGCATTTGCATTTTATTATATATATTAGCATAATGTTTTACCTTCAGAGGGGCTTTATTATTAGAGAATGTCTTTATATTGAGATTTATATTCAGATTTCATGGTGATACTGACATCTATATGATGACATAAGTTGTTTTTTTTCCTCTCAGTAACGTGCATTTTCTTCTTTAAAGACACACAGTTCCATGTCATCTTTGACCCAGCTCCACAGAAATAACCGATAATTCTGCTGGTGCACCGCATACAAGTGCAAGGTGAGTCAGAGGCCGCGACACATCCCACGTTGTCCTCTAATGTCCTGCCGCTCTATAAAGTAACGTGGAAGACAGAAAACGGGGAGAAAGAGAAGGTGGGAACGCGCCTTATTACGCTGACATTAATGAGCTGGTACTAAAAGGTATGGTGAAAACACAGCGAGGCCACTGATTGGTCAGCGGTTTCCTCTCATTAAATGAAGTAATTACAGGCCGAGCTTGAAATACAGCACTCCAAAAAAAAAAAACACAGCACAACACAGATTTGACCAATTGGTTTCTGTATTTACTCCCACCACGCTCTCTAATCTTTTTTTTTTTTTTTTTTTAAAACAGCCTTTGCCCTAAATGAGGAAAAGCAGAGAAGTGTCCTCCAGCCGTTCTTAACCGGCCCCTAAATCGATCCGAGAGCACTTGTTTGTTTTATGAATCAAGCGGCTCAGACGAGCAGCGATTAGCCAATCAGAGGCACTCACCGCCTGCGTACGACTCGCTCCGTGATGGAGTTGGAGTCGGTTGCATGTGATGGAAACAAGGACGCAGATAAATCTTTTCCTCGTTAGAATAGGTGTTGTTGTTGTTTCATTAGCATAGTTCTATGTACACAAGGAGGAAGCAGTGTACTTCTTTAAAGGGGACATATTATGCACATTTCCACGTCTATATTTATATTCTGGGGCTTCACTAGAATATCTTTGCATGATTTACAGATTAAAACACAACAACTGCTGTTATCTTCGACCAGCTCTTTATGCAGCCTGTCTCTCTTTTCCCAGCCTAAGGGTGCTTCCACACCATTAGTCTGATTATTTGGTCCACACCAGGCAATAAAATGTTGACTAATTAGCATATAGACTCAGGCGTGGTCCACTTCCACACCTGCAAACCAGCTAAAAATGGTCCAAACTGATGTTTCATCAATGCTTGTCTTCAGGTAGAATAGACACCGGTTTTGACTTGTTATCTTATAACTTTGTGTTAATACATCCTCTGTGTTTGCTCCAAAATCCAAAATGAGTCGAGTAATTATTTGCCCCTCCAGATGGCCCCAACTACACAAATCTAGATATTTTTTTTTTATCCACACACTCTGAATCACACTAATACCACACTTAACCAGAGATTTGTCAAACCAGATAAATGGGATGAGAATTTTAAATGGGACCCCCATTCTGATCTTTTTTGGGCGATTTCCGACGTCAAAGCCTCTGCCTTCCTTGTGCATTCTGTTTATACAACAATGGCGGCAGGCAAGCATTTGAAATTTTTCTTATCGGCCACTGCTGGCCTGGCGTGGTATCACAGGCCGATCTTATTCGGGTTGAATGGTCACCAATGACACCAATGGACCGTTTGGTTTGCGCCAAAGCCCCCTGAGAGTCCACTTTTTTTCAATTTTATTCTAAATGTTAACTGGTGACGTAAACCAACTTGTAGAACAACCTTAGCAACAGAAGCTACTTAAAATTGATTTTAATGCAGCTGCTGCATCCATTTTATTTTTGTAAAAAAAAATGGTACAAATGGAGTTTCAAATGACATGAAACCAACATGGACACACAATGCATATTTTATTAAGGCTTGTAAAACTGTATTTAGACTTTCTCATCTTGCCAACCATTGTCAATGAGCCATATATAACATTAATGTGGTAAGCTTTGTCGTACATGCGTAACGTCCAGCTTTGGTTTAGACTTGAAGATCTACAAAAGTCCTTCAGTCTTTATCTCAATGGAAGCCAATGGAAGCCAAAGTGTTGTACCAGATCCTGGTCCACCATAACCTGAGTAAACCAGTCCTTCAATGCACATGAATTCACTATACCTTCGCTATAAATTTAAATCTGGACACCATGGACCCAATTTTTAATGATAACTGTGAATCCAATATGGCGGCAGATGGTAATTTACCATTAGCTCTAAACAGTATTGTAAGTAACTTAAAACACAAGTTTATTTTGAAAAATGAGCGACTCTGGAGCTAAACCATTTTATTGTCATGGGATTGGGTATTGTCAGGTCTGTATGTTTGATACGATTGGCTATAAGCTATCAAACATAGCCAGGCTAGAACCACAGTGCATTGTGGTCATTATGAGTTAAAGCCAGTTACTACTGACAAACATCCTCTATCAACCTGAGGTAGAATCTGTTTTTTCAAGGTCTCCAGTTCACCAAAGACTGACCAACCGCACCGACTTTTTCAACATATAAATTCTGCAGTTTTATTTATTTTTTTGCTCATATAAGTTGCCAAAGATTCTGAGCTGCATACACTGCTGCTGTTTGTCCTCATAGCATCGCTGCGTGGGTTGAAGTCACAGGTTGAAGTGTGGGACTTGGTTCTGAAAGCTCAGTGTTATCCAGTGAAGGATTTTTATTATTATTATTACTTTTTATTGTCAGTCTGTTGACTCAGAAAGCAGATGGAAATACACGTTTTGTATATTGGATATAAAAACTCACCTGAAGTTACTTTCTCTTCTTTGAGGTCGACTGAGATGCATTTCTCATATTACTTAGTGTCAAAACTTTCATAAAATGACCAACATGAACATCAAATTTACATTTTCAGAGACTGCTTTTAAAAGTGTATTTTTGAAGTTCTCATCTTGGCAATTATAATTTCCAATGATGTCTTTATTGTCTATCTGCACTATTATGGTCACTGATCCTCACTGCCACCTTAAGTAATCCAGTTAGTCTAAAAGTTTTAATAATGCACATATATAATATACATAAAATACACTGTAGGTGCCATTTTTTTTTCGTTTTGTCTGTGCACGCCACTGTCTCTCTGATAGTGTTAGATGCAGGCAAATGTCATGCTACTGCAGCTGAACGTGTTTTTGAACCATAAATGCATGCACATTTTTATTTTAAGACAGAACTTGTTTGAATGCTGGTGCAACAGGCATCTTCAGGCTGAGTCTCTGCAGCAACAGTTACAACAGAACAAGAATTCTCATGAATGTGGTTGTGAAGCTTGTTTTTGCACCAACAACACGTTTTAACTCTACTGGGCGGCGGCGTAAAACAGGCCAGAACCCGTCTGATCCGCCGGGACTCCCGGCACAGATTGTGGCCGTGACCTCTGACCCCTGCTGTGGTCTCTGCTCTCATCGGGGCGTCCCCTCGTGCAGCGCCTGGCAACGTGCACACGTTTTGCATTTGGCTGAGCTCAAAGTGGCACAAGTTCACGTGGCCGCTGAGAGAGAAGCTGAAAAGACCTGGAATAAAAAACACAATATCTCTGATTCTGCCGCATTGATTTCTGCTCCTTTTTTTTTTTTTAATTGGCCGTTTGGAGTGTGAAAAAAAGTCTTAACTCTGCAGAGGACTGTTTTATCATTATTAGCGGCATTTTAAGATCAAGGGTGCTTGAATTAAGTCTGTGTCGCGTAGGTCACCCCGAGACATTTTGGGCTGAATTATCGGTGAGAGGGGAATTATGACTATGACACCACGGGAGATTTCCTCCTGACTGTGGATTATTCATAAAGGTGAACGCGGTGACACCCGGAGATGCACGGCCGGCAGCATTTATTCCACCTAGAGCCAGGACGTCCATAACGAGTCCTGAGTGAGAAGAAACTGAATCTGGGGTATTTTCATCAGATGAGACGAATTATAGACAAAAACAAGACGATCAGTGTTAACTTAACCATCGATAACATTAAGTCTTGTTTTTTTAAACGAATAAAGACAAGAAAAAGATCTACTATATTAATTACATTTTTAAAAAAGTTGTATTTTGCTTTTTATTGTCACAGACTTTGAAATTACAATAAAAAATGGATGTTTGTGTGTGTGTGTAGGTGTGTGTGTGTGTGTAGGTGTGTGTGTGTGTGTGTGTGTGTGTAGGTGTGTGTGTTTGTGTGTGTGTGTAGGTGTGCTTGTGTTTGTGTGTGTGTGTGTGTGTAGGTGTGTGTGTGTGTGTGTGTGTGTGTAGGTGTTTATGTGTGTGTGTGTAGGTGTGCTTGTGTTTGTGTGTGTGTGTGTGTGTGTGTAGGTGTGTGTGTGTGTGTGTGTGTGTGTGTGTAGGTGTGTAGGTGTGTGTGTGTGTGTAGGTGTTTATGTGTGTGTGTGTAGGTGTGTGTATGTGTGTGTGTGTGTGTCTGTGTGTGTGTGTGTGTGTGTGTAGGTGTGTGTGTGTGTGTGTGTGTAGGTGTGTGTGTGTAGGTGTGTAGGTGTGTGTGTGTATGTGTGTGTGTGTGTGTGTGTGTGTGTAGGTGTGTGTGTGTGTGTGTAGGTGTGTGTGTGTGTGTGTGTGTCTGTGTGTGTGTGTGTCTGTGTGTGTGTGTGTGTGTGTGTGTGTGTGTGTAGGTGTGTGTGTGTGTGTGTGTGTGTGTGTGTGTGTGTGTGTGTGTGTGTGTGTAGGTGTGTGTGTGTGTGTGTGTGTGTGTGTGTGTGTAGGTGTGTATGTGTGTGTGTGTAGGTGTGTGTGTGTGTGTGTGTGTGTAGGTGTGTGTGTGTGTGTGTGTGTGTAGGTGTGTATGTGTGTGTGTGTAGGTGTGTGTCTGTGTGTGTGTGTGTGTGTGTGTGTGTGTAGGTGTGTGTGTGTGTAGGTGTGTGTATGTGTGTGTGTGCATAGGTGTGTGTGTGTAGGTGTGTGTGTGTGTGTGTGTGTGTGTGTGTGTGTGTGTGTGTGTGTGTGTGTGTGTGTGTGTGTGTGTGTGTGTGTGTGTGTATCCCAGAGGACAACTACAAATAAATGATGCGATCCATAACCAGAATACGAAACTCACCAAAAAAATAAGTCAATAAAAAATCAACACAGAAGCTAATCAACAATACACAAGACGCTAAGTACTGTAATAGTGAATCTTTTCTCATTTCAAGCTTAATGAAGGCAAAAATGCTTTTTTTTATATATAAAAAAAATATGGATCACTCATACTGGGCTCTTAGATCCTGTATTTACTTTCTTTTTTGTTGATGAGCCTTTGTGCTGGTTTGGAGCTGCTCGTGGGAACTGGAGTCTGTTCATTCTTGATTAAAAAGCCACGTTTCCCGTCCACTTCTCTCTGAGTCACCGTCCATTCTCTCTGGTTTTTATTACAAAAGAAAGAAAAATCCGAGACATAAACGGGCAAACGGCTCATGCTTGAGGGACTCGTGCTGTATCTCCAGTCGTCACCACGCTGTTATTCCCAGTGAGAACATCCACTCCACAGTCGTTTAAATTCACATCCAGATTCAACAATCACTCTGTTCCTTTACTCGCGAAGCCGAGTGGCTCGCTGCTGCCTGATAACCCCCCACTACCAGACAAATAGCTGATAGGGCTAATGTTTTACCTGCTTCTGGTCTTCTTCACAGCAAACTCTGTTTGTGTCTTAAAAAAAAAGGCCCTGAAATCCGCCCCTTATCTCTCCAGGTTCCAATTCAAGCCGCTGTGCTATCACCTGGTTCTCTTATCACTTACCTGGAGCCTGTTTTTTTTTTTTTTTCCTTCAGAGCCTCAGTCAGGGTCCGTGTGTTTCCCCCCTCGCTCTCGCTCGCGTTAACCAGGCGCCTCCAATCTGCTCGCGCCGTTCTTCCCGTCGATTGTCGAGTTTCTGACTTTGGTGAGTGGCTTTGATATCGTCAGGAAACACGCTGGAGAACACTCACTACGCAATTATTCATATACCTATTGGTAACTGTTTAATTGATTTGAACCCATATTTATCCTTAACGGAAAATTATGTAAGTTATATTAAATAG
Source organism: Eupleurogrammus muticus (assembly GCA_036785175.1). Classification (NCBI taxonomy): domain Eukaryota; kingdom Metazoa; phylum Chordata; class Actinopteri; order Scombriformes; family Trichiuridae; genus Eupleurogrammus; species Eupleurogrammus muticus. Next base: position 21,501,149 of record JAYKQN010000015.1, read on the forward strand.
AACACATTTCTAAAGTTAGTTTTTTTAGAATAATACTTTTTATTTCCATTTTGACATATATGATGTAACACTGTGCATTAGTGGTAAACATATTCCATATTAGGAATTAATATATTAATATATTAATATATGTCACTTTGGAGCTTAATGAGTTAAGTTTAGACATAAGGGACATACGATTCTGGGGGAACCAACGTTTTCATTACACCAGGGTCACTGTGGGTTCTTATGGGTTAAACTAGTATTTTTTTACACAATGTTCACATCACGTCTCTCATGTATCATATATAACCTGATATCATGTGACACTTCTTGCCTTAGGATTGTTTTTATGGCTTAAACTGATCTGGACAGATAAATCTTCTAAAGAATGCATTAATCAGAATTTTAAGGTTATTTATGTGAAGTTTTTAGCTTGGTAACAACCAACAAGGGGGAAAAAGTGTTTATCTGCCTAATTAACCCATAAGATATCCTTGAAGGAGAATTAAGTGTGTTCTACACATTTCTAAAGTTTTTAATACTAACTTTGGTTTACTAATATAAACCAAAGTTCTTGTTAGTAGTGTTTTTTACACCATGTTCACATCACGTCTCTCATGTCTCATATAAAACCTGATATCATGTGACCCTTCTTGCCTTATAATTGTGTTTTTTTTATGGCTTAAATCGATCTGAACAGATAAATCTTCCAAAGAATGCATTTTTGCGTAAAGTTTTTAGCTTGATAACAACCAACAAGGGGAAAAAGTGTTTATCTGCCTAATTAACCCATAAGATATCCTTAAAGGAGAATTATGTGGGTTCTACCATAGACCAAGTGGGCCACATAGAACACATTTCTAAAGTATTTTCAGAATAAAACTTGTGTATTTTGACATATATGTAACATTGGGCATTAGTGGTAAACATATTCCATATTAGGATGATTAGTAAATGTCACTTTGGGACTTAATGAGTTAAATTCAGACATAAAACCTCATAATGAAGAGTCTGGAGGAACCAACGTTCTTGTTACACCAGTGTCACTGTTGATCCTTATGGGTTAAAGTAGTATTTTTTACACCATGTTCACCTATGGACAGATAAATCTTCTAAAAGAATGGATTAATCACATTGTGACAGATGTTTGAGATTATTTGTGTAAAGTTTTTAGCTTGGTAACAACCAACAAGGGGTAAAAAAAAAAGTGTTTATTTGCCTAATTAACCCATAAGATATCCTTAAAGGAGAATCTGTTCTACCATAGAGTAGTATATGTCACTTTGGGATTTAATAAGTTAAGTTTAGAAAAAATGGACATAAGATTCTGGGGGATCCAAAGTTCTTGTTGTCTTGTCACTGTGGATCCTCATGGGTTAAAAGACAGGAAGAAGCATCTAGTATTTTGTTAAATTAGTGGGAATTTTTAATTGTTATTTCTTTACACCAATTTTCAAGGGATGACAGATCATTTGTTCTGTGTATGTAGGTCTCCATGTTGTTGAAGACGATTTGCTGCTCAAAGTAAAGAAACTGAATTGATACTGATGTTCTCAGAAAGAAAACCTCATAGACGCTAGTAGCAGCACGTCTTCAGGGGGAATAATAAGAGAGAGCTGTCATTTTCCCCAGGATTCTGCCATCAGGAATGTCCTGAGACTGGCTCTAATCACGCAAACATTGTCATTAGTGTGTTTTGCTTCTCGTTTGATTGTGATGCGGGCGACGGAACCGGGGTCCGACTCCTTGCCGCCGCGCTGACGGAAGGCGACAGATGGCCGCTTGGAAGTTTTATTCCGGAGGAGGGGGAATGACAGCTGGGCGGCGTTTCAAGTGTTCAATTACGTCTTCCATGCGTTTTTTTTTTTTTTTTTCGCTGGATGTGTACATGCTTTGCTTCATCAAATAAATCAGGCGAGTTTAATTTGCGCAAAGTGCACTTCAATAAAAAAAAAAAAACCCAGACGCATCCACGGTAAAGGGTAAAGTATCAGAAGTAAACGTAATAATGACCAGATTTTCAAGCACTTTTGGTTAAAAAAAAAAAAATGGACTCAGCGGAAAATGGGTTTTATGAGGCTGAGTGGTCGATTATGCTCATGATGCCTAATGTAGGTCAGACCAAGGTTATGGAGAGGTCTGACGGGGAGATCATCTCATCCCCATTATGTGGAGCAGCGTCTGCAGAGAAAGAAAGGAAAAAACATGCAAGTCACCTTTTTCTTTTTTTTTTGCTTCAATGACACAGGCAGCAGGTTCCTGGGGAGCAGGTTCCTTCTTCTTCACCATAGGGGGCGCTGTGGTGCATCATGTGACCACAGGAAGTAGATGAAGCAGCATTTCAGCCAATGCCAAGCAGCTGCCATACCCAGGAAAAAAAGACAAATCAACTCATCTTCAGCATCTGGAAACAGGACAAGGCTGCTAAAAAAGAAAATTGAATTTGTTACACGGGAGTGAGTAAGAACAAGATTAATTGAGTTTGAATTTGAATTTGAATTTGAATTTGAATTTAAATTTAAATTTGAATTTGAATTTGACTTTATTCTGTTTGAAAAATAGTGTGTAGACAAAAAATGTCATTTTCTCATGCAGGTTTAGGTTTGAAAAAGGATTGAAAAGGTTTTTAAAAAAGAGTGAATGATGAAATTTCGACTCTGCACCGCTTTGCCGCCTGTCTGACATCTGATGTTAACGTATCGCTGTTGAATTGCTGTTTGTCCGCGGAGGGGGGAAATTACATCCTGTGTCACTCATTTTTTTTTTTTTTTCACGAGAGCATCATCTCTCATGGAGACATGTGTCAAACCCCCCCTGAAATGACTGATAGCCACGCTTTGTGAGGCGAAATCAACACTTTCATGTTCCGCCTTGGATCCGTTGAGTTCCTGCAGTGGGAATTATCACAGCTTTATTTTTTTTCAATGCCACTGACGCAGCTAATCAATAAGTCCAGGAGAGGGAACAGGGGACGCCGGTGTGCACCAGCACAGGGCACATCAGATAAAACACAGGGAATTAAAAATACGCCGCGGGATCGCAGCCTCCCTCGAAGTCACGGCATTTTACGCCGTTTGAATAAAGCGCGGCTACGACGGACGTTTTTTAAAAACACTCATCACCGGGCTGAATGTCCTTTAACGTTTCAAGGGTGCAAAAAAAAAGTTTTAGCCTGGTTCCTTCCTGTCTGGTCACGTTGGAAATTGTGATTACAAAAGGGCTGAAATTATTTCTATTATAACCTCTTTAGGAGCCCAGAAGCAGCACTCTGCTGTTCCAATACTTATAATAACTAATAACACAGGCCACTTCATGAGTGTTTTTGGCTTTTTTTTGAGTAAAAAAGACTTATAATTACATAAAGTTTCCACAGGAGTAACTGGTATTATTTAAAACCAAAACTAGGATTTTAACAGCATGATAATGGCATTTTAGGAAAAATTCAGAATTAAAAATCAAATTTCTCATTAGAGAGTGGAAAACATTTACTCGTGCATTATTAAAAAAAAAAAAAGTTGTGTCCCAAGTTTCTAAATTTTAATCAGACGAGAATTATAATCATAATTATTAATATTACAGTTTTTTTTCCAATTGCTTAATGCAATTTTGCAGACCAGGCTGGTTTTATTAAAATCCTTAACACAGTTCACAAAACCATGCACCCAATCTGCAAAATACCTCATATATCCTGCAAAATGTTAAACTTTTGCACAAAATGAAAAACATACCATTTAGAATTACCAGATTTTTCTCTAACCACAAAAACTGCACATTGTTGTGTAAAGAAAAACACTCTCATCTTTAGTATTCTTTATTCTAACACTAAAATAATTACAATTTTAGATCAGATTGTTCATATAAAATTGCTTTATTTATTTTATCACCATAAGTCAGTGGTACATAAGAACAGCAGATGAATTTTTATTGGAGTGAACAAAAAAAAAACAGTAAGCCGAAAAAGAAAATTGCAAAAAGAAAAATAATCAGGCAGCATCTCTTCCTCCTCTCTGTGATGCATCTTCATTTGCTGCTGGAAAAAAGAAAAGTGCTCACCTGTGGTCTTGTTATAGTTCTACTTCCTGTTTGAAGTGGTAATAATTGACCAATGAGGCGTTCGGGTTCGTATTTTAGGCCGATCATCTCACGCGGTGTCATTTTGAGCGGTTTTTATAATGGAAAAAAATTGCGAGTCTTATGCAGAGAATCGTGTTCCGTGCACTTAAAAGGCGAATCGCAAAATGTGCGTGAAGCAGAAAATGTGTTTAGAGTTGTCGGAGACTTGAGAAGAAATTTCTGTGTGTGTCAGTTTAAAGTAATTGTGCTATGCATGTCATTTTAGTGTGTTGTCAACCGGGGAAAAAGAAATAATAATACGACAAACACCATCGCTGTTAGCTTTAGGAGTGAAGTAGAAGTAGATTTGGGTGATTTTTGGTACTAACCATATGAGATTTTTATTTTACCACATAGCTCTCGCCCTGACAGATATAAATCTGAATAATCGACATATCATGGCAACGTAAACGTCCTGCACATCATCATCACCCCCCCTGCCGGACTCCATTACCCACACCAAAGGGAGCGGGGACCTTTACGGTGGCGTGCCGGGATCCTTATCAACGTCAGGCCCATTCTGTTCAGAAAAAGCTTTGTTTATGCTGATTAACGTGGTCAAAAGCCCCTGAAGGCATCACCACATTTCCAAATGCACAAATCAATGCCGTGCTTAGCCTTGATACCCGACCCTGTTCTACCAATATAATAAAATAAATGCTCCATGGTGCATCGCTCCAGAATCTCCAAATCCGTCCAAACGTCAGTGACTTCACCACGAAGAAGCCCCCTCAGTCCACATCCAGAACCTGTTGGTGTTCACGTTTTAAGCCCCCCCTCGGCTTCTGCACAGATGCTTGTCCCAACCCGGCGTGATACGGAGCGCCTTGTCAGAGCCGGTAAAGTGTGATCCACCCACAGACTCATCATGCGTTGGCTTTAGGCTGAGGAACTCACATCAGGAGCCATAATTGCACCTTTGGGGGGGGGTGGTATCCCATAGATTATGCACTGAAAGCAGTTGTCGTCATTTTATTACTGTATTTATATTAAAATAGAATCTGGTGTGTGAATGTGGTGTGTTAAGTTTAGTCATGGGTCCACTATAAGCAACGATAGACCCACAGAGACAACACAGTAGGAGAAAACAGGAAGCAGCATTGATTCAGGGAGTTGATGCACGAGTTACATGTCGCGGTCATTGTGTTTTAAAGACAATCTACTACTAGCGACGGTATCAGATTAGATGGAAAAGCTCCTTTTTCCTCACGCCACCTTTTCATCACGATCATACTGTACCAGATGTAGATTATTTATAGCGTTGGGTAATTAGAAACCAGGGCGCTGCTTTAATTCCGGCTGAAACTTGATGATGAGGCAGTAAAGAAAATCACCACAGTGAGATTCACGCTTCACGTTGTGGACGCGGCGGAGAAATCACCACAGATTCCTGTGTCTTTGAAGTCGTCGGCTGCCGCTTCTATTTGAAGATAAATGTGTGGAGGGTGTTCGGGGGGTAAAGATATTCCCTTAGAATCAAATCCTGGAGTCAGAACATCTGACTGCGATTGTAAAGTTAGAATCGTTTCAGCGAGTGGATAAAACAAAAGCACAAAAAGCCTAAAGTGAGGACGACACGAGACAAGTTTCTAAAGAGGACGCTGAGGTGCAGTAGCTGCAGAAGGTCATCCCACAGCCGTGGAGGCCTCATCCTGGACGCCCTCCGTCTCCAGCCGGTCCCGGGGGACCCGGGCCAACAGCTGGTCTGCAGGTCTGAGGGAACGGGACCGGGTCAGGGGGTCGATGGGAAAACAGGCAATAACGTTTTAAAGTCGACACAAAGAATGAGGGGAATGTGCTTGTGTTTTATAAACCTTTAAAACATGTCTGGCTGTGTTTTTTGTTAACAGCAGTTTTTTTATATTTATTTATCTTTAGCACTGAACGGTTTATCTCAACTTTACTACGCACGAACCATCACATGAACGGACACTGTGATGAATGGAAAACACTTCTCCATTCATCATAATGACTCAGGCCTTTTTTTGGGGTTCATTAATACTACAGACAGTACAAATATGAGTGTGAGAGGAAAATATTTGCTTTTTATACCCATCATACTATTAGAAATATGTCATTTTCCTCACAAAATCAATATAACTTGCACATGCTGCTGTCTTCATACAAAATTATAATTTAATTTTGTATTAAAGCCTGTAGAATATGAGGTAAAACTGTGTCATGTGTCCGTTCATAAGAGGTTTATCTCGACTTTTTTACGACTAAATGACGCACAAACCATCACATGAACGGACACTGTGATGAATGGAAAACACTTCTCCATTCCAGAGGAAAATATTGTTTTTTATACCCATCCTACTATTAGAAATATGTCATTTTCCCCACAAAAATCAATATAAAGTGTAGATGCTAACCAGCACAAACTTGCACATGCTGCTCTAACAAAATTATAATGTACTTTTGTATTGAAGCCTGTAGAATATGAGGTAAAACTGTGTGATGTGTGTTTTCAAATGACAGTTTATTACAACTACAAGAAAACCAATCCACCAAATTAGCCTTTTTTTATAGTCACCATGCAGTATTTAGAGGAAAGGGAAATAAATTAACCAAAAAAAAAAAATCCTCTGCCTGAAATGCAGCAACAGAACAACAGACGGCTTCGGAATTCGTTGGAAGTGCAGTTTCTGTGATCAATTAAAAGAAGAAAAAAATAAAACAGACGGAAATATTTCAAAGTGGTCGGCCATGACGGAAACGAGCTGAGAAAACATCGCTTTCTTCATTACTCTGGCAACAAACGAAATTCACATGTGGATCCAAAACAATTAAGAAATATATATATTTCTTTCAGTTGTTAAATATTGGGGAAAATATCTGCAGATAAAAAGGCAGAAACCAGTTTTTTTTATTTATTAATCTTGCAGTTAAAACGTCTAAAAGGAGATTTCATGCAATCAGTCATCTTCAGTAAACCCGACCAGGACACCGGATAAGATTCATTAAAAGTCTGATGCACCTCACTATGTGGTGGAACAAACAGACACCGCGCTTGGCTCTTCTTCTGGAATCTTCATTTATAAAAAAAAAAAAAGGACAAGCTCATTGCTTGAGAGAAGAGAGAGAAGGTATGTGCACAGAAATGTATTTTTTTACACTTTTAGACGTGTCCAACCTTCAGAAAAGCTGGATTCTGAAAAATTTCTGAATATATATATATATATATATATATATATATATATATATATATATATATATATATATATATATATAACTTTCTGGAGTACGGTGATGAAATAAGTCACTGAGCACGGTGGGGGAAAAAGTCTGGAATATTGAGGCACAAAATCTTTTTTTCTCTTTAAAATATTCCGTCCAGTTGAAATATCCACGGGGCTTGTTGACAAACATGAAAGAGAGCGGCGTGTGATTATTTTTTTTTTTTCCAGAGGAAACTCAATTCCTGTCCCGCCGTGATACGGATGAGGAGGACATCAAAGCGCGCCACGCGAAATGACGAAAATGCCAATACTGTATTTCACCTGGTTAATTCTGAGAAGGGGGCGGGGAGGTTTGTGGGACACTAAATCGCGTTTTGCTGCGTCAGCTGACAGGCCACACCCAGTTTATCTGAGCTCTGATTAAAGTGGTGCGGTCATGCACCACACGCATGTTGAAAGGTGATCTGCATCGATGCGTGCACCACATGCACGGCCGTGCATCACGTGCATGTGTGTTCTACCCGTATGCAGGAATGCCTGCAAATAGACTCAACTCTGTGGTATATTGTTGCATTTAAAGGAGAAAAATCCTATGTGATGTTAGAGTGACCTTGCTTGGCAGATGCTCTTAGAAAATAGAAAAATAAATAAATCCGGAGCAGCTTCTTGGGGGGTAATTTGTCATAAATATTTTAGACAATATAGAATTAACAGCGATTTCACAGTTCTCAGACTCCTCTAGATTTACGTCCGTAGAGTTAATTGAAACGGAAATTGACGGCGTCGGAGCCAACAGGCTAAATATAAAACCCGCCGCTTACTACGACACGCCTGACGACGGCGTGACTGATTCCTGATTCCCCTGGACGCTATCTGAACGCGTGCCTCTCCGGCTAAGCTTTACATTATAGGTTCGCGGGGATGTTAAAAGACCCCTGAATACCAATGTAGTGGTGCCACGCGGATCACCATAGCAACAAGTGGATGGGAACGAGGGCGCGCGCTGATGCTCGCTCCTGATTGGACGGCAGGTGTGCGTGAAAGCCATTTATTTTAATTCAAGCCAGCTACTAAATATTCAGGAGCAGATTCAGATTCTGGCCACACGTTATTGTACCAATACTTGACGCTAAACGGGGTCATGTTTCAGAATGAATATTTTCACTTCTGCTACTCATATCTCCATAAATTAATGTTAAACATCTCAAAGCAATAATTCAACTAGTGTCATATCAGTCTATGAAATATGAAGCTGCAGCATAGGTTAGCATTAAAAGAAAAAAAGGAAACAGGGGTGGAATGCATCTTTTATCCAAAGATAAAGACGATTATGATACACCCTAATATTATAGAGCCAACTCTGCTAAGCTCATAAGATTCTGACGTATTTAATCATCATCTTGAATAATTACGTCACTTTTTATTTTAATTGCAATTCTTTATTATGAAAAAATACACGTTTTCACTGCTTGTGTGTAAATATTTTGTTTCAACACACAAGCTGTGAAATGAGATCCATCCTGCCCCTGAGGGGGCGGGGCATTGCCAACAGCAATCGACCAATCGGATCAGAGGGGGGCGTGTCAGGAAGGGGAGGGGTTAAACTGGGTTTTTTCTCAGAGTGAGTGTGTGAGAAGGCGACTGCATTGCTGCTGCAGGTCTGACCGGATGCTTTTGCACCATAAAAGCATGTAAAACTGGAGAAAGGCCGTGCGATGGGAGACTTTTTTTTTTCCTCGTTTGATCGGATATAGGAAGAAGTGATCGGATCACACTGTGACACAATCAAGCGGATGTCAGAGAAAGTTCTAGGAAAAAACAGGAAACTGGGAGAACCATCCAAAACCGTTGCTGGCCCAGTGCCTAATGGATGGCTCTGAGGAAACTCATGAAAATTGTTTTTCAATTTGCCTGAATACTAATCGGTTGCATTGAACGTTAAAAGCCGACTGGAGAACGTTTAGAAGTAAAACCTCAAAGCTGAGCTGAATCCCCCTCCCTGTGTGTGTGTGTGTGTGTGTGTGTGTGTGTGTGTGTGTGTGTGTGTGTCAGGTGTTGAAATGCCCTTGTCGCGTTAAGTGGCAGATCTCAGGACACTTAACATTCCTCGCCACCCCTCCCGTTTTTAATAACGCCGTCTGCTCCCCGTCGAGCCGCTCGGCCGCCGATACGGTGAAAGTCACCCGCAGGTGGGGAGCGTCTTGAAGGGTGAGCGCGGGGAAGTCGGGCGGCCTCCGCCTTCAGCGAGAGGCGTGCTCAAATAAAACCACGCTTCACCTTCACAGGCACTTAACCAGGGAAATTAAGGCGGCGTGTTTTTTTTTCCACCTGTAGTTTCTCAAAGGTTCGTTTGTTAACTGGGTTCTTAATTATTAGTATTATTATTCCTTCACGTGATTAAACGGTCTTTTCAACTCATGGCCTATAAAAGTAATTTTCTTTTTTTTTCTGGTAATTTACAGGGAGAATACTTTCCTGCAGGCTTGGTGAGAATCCCCCCCTCAGAGAATCCTCCTGAAAGTTAATGTAGGCATGAAGGTTTCATGTGTGGCCTCTAGTGATTAAACAGAAGCGTTGTGTTCTAGGATAAAGTCACAGAGGAAACCAGGGGAAGGGAAACATGACATTTTTCCAACTCATCTGGAGCTTTTTCCCTTTTTGCTTGTTAACCGGATGAGCAGAGAGTCTTTTTTTTTTTTTTTTTCTCGGGCAATAATGTGATGATCGTACACTTTTACATCCTCAGAGTGTTTGGTTTTGACAGTTACACAGCGCTACCATCTTTTCCTTTTGGTCTCGCCGGTGTTGCTGGATTGTGCGAGAGGGCGGGGGGGAAAAGACTCAGGTTTTCCTGAGTTAATATCAAAAATATACAAATACAGCAACGTGTAGTACTTTTGTATGTAAAAAAAAACCTAAATTATACATGAAAACGCTGCTTTCAGCTCCATACACGTCTGCATGGGTGTCAGCATGAATGGACTTGATGTATTAGCAAACTCGCCTGGTGACTGTGGTAGTTTACAGCGTATACACACACAGCAAGGTGTTTGCACGGAAACAAAAACTTAATTATACGAGAAAAACGCTGCTTTCAGCTCATATAGACGTCTGCATGGGTGGAGAGATAATAGGTGTATCCTATAACCCAGTGATAGTACATATTTATAGTTTAACATAAACATTGAGTGCTATTTTTTATGAATTTTCAAGTGTAAAGACTATACAGTTTGTCTTGCATACCAGAACCATGCTTATATATATATTTATATATTTTTTGCGTCTTTCCTTAAGCTTGAGCTGTGAAACTCCAGCCCACACTGCAGATTAACTCTTACCTTTTTCTTTTCCCCCTTGATAACCAGACACGTAATTGAAGTTGACAGCGAGGATGCGAAACCATAAACATTCTCTCCTTTGAGCGCTGAAATTCTCCAGTTTGACGGAGCAGCGGCAACAAAGTGCTTCCGTGATGTTTTAAACATGGTCTGTGCAGCAGAGGAGACTCGATGTGTGGCGCTAGAGGAGACAAACCTGGAGGAGGAAAAGGAAAAATCTATTTTTTCTATTCCTTTAATTAGCAAAACTGTGTGTCTGTATACCGAAGCGCGTTTGGACAATCTCCAGCACTGGCAGTCTGGATCGTGTTAATGCTAATGGTGTCGGTGTTACGGATGCAGCATTAAAGCAGCTGGCCCCAGCAATTCATCCGAGTCTCATCAATAAGTGAACAAGACGCTGCAGCTTTACGCGCGTTCACATAGACGCGTACTGTCCGCTGTAATTATCATACAACCAATGCTACATGCACTACGCTCATAATGGTTTATTAAGATAAAAAAAAGGGGGGCTGCACGTTCTCAATTAGCAACGGAACGTCTCGCACACAACTCAAGGTTACGGCAGATTTACACCCGTGACAAATTACGCCGGCCTGACGGAAGATATAGAGAGGTGTAGTTGTAACTACGTCCTGATTTCCATAATGGTGAGTCGATGGGACGTGGGGTAATTTACAGCCGGCCCCTCAGGTTAAATCAGATTAGAGGCGCTGAGGTAAACATTCTAATGGCTGCGGTGAACACAGTTTCTTTGTTTGATGAAGCAGGATGCTCCAAAAGGTTTAATGTATTGGCTTTATAAATGTGTAAATCCAGAGTAGGCGCTGGGGGGGGGGGGGGGTAGGATAGACGCCGGGCAATCAAAGATTTAAAAGGAAAATACATCACGATCAATAATTTATCGCCGAGTCAGCCATCCGTGACACGGTGGACTGAACTCTTCTTTGTTTTTGTTCCGTTTTAATGAGGAGCCGCAGCGCTATGCGGGGCCTGGAATGCAGAGCGGTGCATCAAAATTTCAACGGCTTGATCTGCATAATAGGTTCTGGTAATTGTGCCTTTTTTTTTTCTTCATGTAGGTGGGGGGGGGGGGGGGGGGGGGGGGGGGGGTTGTCCATGCAAATCAAGGGTTTGTGCAGGATTTGTGCTTCAGGCTGAGGGAGGGAGGTCTGGAGACTTCAGTGATTGTGAAAAGGAGGCGAAAACCCGATCGTTAGGCGCTCCCTCGACTCCGGCCGCAACCGTACATTTATCTTTTCCTCCTCCCGAGAGAGAGAGAGAGAGAGAGAGGAAAAACCATGCATCAGAGACTTTTCCTGAGATAAATCACCATTTGTGTGATTTAAGCTAATCCGCTGCAACTTTAAAAGAGAAGAAAAATGAAAGATTTCAAGCTGCCTCAGATCATTTTTCACAGGAAGCGCCACCAGTTATTCATTAATGCTAAGTGTAAAAAAACACAATATGCTGTTTTATTTTGGTAATAAGTTCATGATGTTCAATGCTTAGGTGTGGATGATGGATTTTTTTTTTTATTCTGCTGCAGACACATCATAATAGCTGAAGTTTTTTTCTATATATGTTTATTTAATGCAAGGGAAGGCGATGTATGGATGTGCACGAGGGTGTTGACAGATGCACAAAGACAGATAAATTAAAAACACAGGAGCTGTTCTTCCTGTTGGGAAGAGCACACAGAGAGAACAAGTGTGACAGGGAGATTAAAACTGAATAAAATAGGGTCCAGGTGACCCGCTTTAATATTTGATCTCATTTTTCAATAGTCATTTTTCAAGCTGTTGAACTCACACAGGGCATCATGATCAGGCTCCAAGGGGCTTTTTAAACATGAGTTTTGACTTGCAACTCTTGCAAACTCTTGCACACATCTTGCTCCCTGAGCTCCTCAGGTCCAATAGAAAAAAGAAAACACATCTTCCCAAATGACTCAATCACATACTAGACTACCTGTGCACATCATTGTACACATATTATATACATCTAAATGTTAATTCACATTTGAACCATTTACATAAGAATAGAAAAAAATATAAGAAATGCTAAACCAAATATTGTAGGAAGAAATAATACAAATTATAAATGCATATTATGCATATAATATTGACACTTTTTCAGCCACAGCTACAGCAGGAATAAACTACCGTAAATTCTGGACTATAAAGCGCACCTGCATACAAGCCGCATCCGCTCTATTTAAAAAAGTTTTGCACCCACAGATATGTATGTTTTTAGATTAGATATTTACTACAGGAACAGAACGATTTTGAATTGTAAATGTACATGTATGTACCTACATAGATCCTTTCCTAACCCGTATTTTAACACAGCAGCAACTTTGCTGATTAAAACGGGACAGAACCAGGAGAAAATAACCGGTATTCACAGTATTTATCTTTATTTCTCCTGTGTGTGAAATCACGTCAGCTTAACCATCTTCGCTGAAACCCACAAAGTCGTCTTCTTCAGTGTCGGAGTTGAACAAACTCAGCAGCGCTTCGTCACGTCTGTCTCCATCAGTCTCGCTCTTTTCGCCTCACCATAGACTCATTGACGCTAAGCTTCCGAGCAGCGGGTTTCCTTCCTGTATAGCGAGATCGATGGCCTTCAACTTAAAACTTGCATCATGCAAACTTCTTCATGTGGGTTCCATGATGAAGGGGTGAGGATTTGAAAAGATGGAGTTTGACAGGATTGGTAATTTGTCGTCCTTCTATCCGCTTCTACCGACTTATATCTGCTAGAGAGGAACTAGCGTAGTCTTCTTTGCATTTATTTTGTCTTAGTCTTCTTCTAATTCCAGTTAGTGCGCCCCTAGTGGTGGGGAAAAATCTGCAGAATAGCCGCACCTTTGTATGAGCCGCATGGTTCATACAAAACCTATGAAAAAAAATAGCGACTTATAGTCCAGAATTTACGGTAATGTCACAGCCTCTTTTACCACAGAGAAAGTGTCTGGTCAGTGCAAGGGTTAGGCCAATTGTGCCAGTATTAACGCCTTTTTTTCTTAAAAAATCTTTTTAATAAACCCAGATATACTTGAACACATCGCATCATGATCAGGCTCCAAGGGGCCGACCGGTAGTTGCTCAGACACAAGTTTGGACTTGAATGCATGAGTCTGGGTTGAGATCGACCTCCTGGTGATTCAGACGTAGACTTGGCAACTGCAAACACACACACACACACACACACACTTGAGGGGGTAGGACTCGATGTAAGTTATCTAAATTCATTCCCCAGCTGTCGAAACTGTAATAATCTCTCAAACAACGTGCTCTTGTTTTTCTGTTTGCCGCCGTGGAAAAAGCGGAGCAGTTCATTAGCTTCATGTCTGTTAAATTTTCCCACCATGCAACAGCATGGGGGAAATCAAACCCTCTGCAATTGCCCGGAGTTGGGCTTGGCAGGACTCGGTTGTTCATTAATTAGATTTTGTAATGAGAATTTTTTTGTTGAACATGATTATTGCACTGGTGGGATGAAGGCTATTTGTTTTATGGCAACACACACACATTAAAAAAAAAAATATCCATCCCAGTTCTTTCTCCTAATGTCACCGGGTGGAACATTTAATCAAGCGTTCGGGGGGTTTTGAAAATACGGTTTTCTTTCTCCTTGAAATGCGGAGGCCTCGGGAATATCTATTAGGCCTTTAATTGATTGCAAACTCGCGGTCTGAGTCACATCTCAATCCTTTCCTGCTTTGCTCCTCGCCGCTCACTGGCGTGTGGAGTGGGTTACAACATGCATGGCTGTGGCTTTGGTTTTATTGTGGTTGGCGAGGAGTAATAATTCAATCATTAGAGCCGAGAAGGTTCTGAACAAGAGCGGCTTGTTCACAAGGGCGCTGACGAAATGACCTTTGCTTTCCTCTGGTTAGAATTAAGCCACGCGTCGACTGATGCTTCACGCTCACCAAACAACGTGAAAAACTAAAATGAAAAAAGCAATATTATCTCACATTTTCATCTCTTCTCAACCAATGAAATATCTGTTACAGTCCGTGAATGTCCATGTGGCCTTCATGAAACTCAAATATAAAATCTTAGAAAGTAAAGGCAAAATTAGCCTTAAGCTACTGCACTTTACCATTGTTAAAAATCTAGTTTAGGATTGTCTCGTCTTGCGCACCTGCACTTTAATGTTGTTGTACATGTACAACGCAGAGGATAGTGAGAAATGCATTTTCGATTTTCTTTGCATGTCAAGTACATGAGAAGAAATTGACAATAACAATTGACTTTGACTTTGTCTTTAAACATGAGTTTTGACTTGCAACTACACATCTTGCTCCATGAGCTAATGCTAAGCCAAATATCGTAGGAAGAACTAATATACAAAATATAAATGCATATTATGCATATAGGGGCGGCACGGTGGGGCAGTGGGTAGTGCTGTTGCCTCACAGCAAGAAGGTCGCAGGTTCAAGACCGCCTTGGGGCCTGGGTCTGGGACCTTTCTGTGTGGAGTTTGCATGTTCTCCCCGTGTCTGCGTGGGTTTTCACCGGGTACTCCGGCTTCCTCCCACAATACAAAACATGCTCAGGTTAATTGGTAAACTCTAAATTGCCCATAGGTGTGAGTGTGTGTGTGAATGGTGTGTGAATGGTGTGTGTGCCCCACGATTGGCTGGCGACCATCTGGGGTGTATCCCTGCCTCTCGCCATAAAATGCGCTGGGATAGGCTCCAGCAGACCCCTGCGACCCTGAAAAGGAATAAGCGGGATAGAAAATGGATGGATGGATTATGCATATAATATCGGCACACTTTTTCAGCCACAGCTACAGCAGGAATAAACTAATGTCTTTTTTTTTGGCTGGTCAGTGCAGAAATCATTACGGCATCGCTGGAGAGAATGATGGAAGCTGTGAGATTATAAAGGCTGAAAATGAGAACAAAGTGAGGGGGGGTTGGGGGAAAGAGAGAGGAGAGAAACACATTTTTTTCTTATTTAGAACCTTCATTTCTCTGCTTCTGATCTCATCCTCACTCCTGGGGGAAATATGGAGCTCTTCACTAGATAAACGCTCCCGTATGTTCACCAGCGAAAAAAAAAAAAGTCTGTTTGCCACTTGGTGCCAGACACGGAGCACGGTGAGTTCACCCCTGCTCATACGTACCTGCCGGAATCGGCTTTTTATTGAGGAGCCATGAGACCTGTGATTTTATTTATCCCTATAAATTATATTTTGATATGATCGAGCTTCGGGTTTTATTAGCGGTTAAAACCTCATGGAGTCAACCGTCCCCCTGAAGTGAATGGCTGCGTGTTCTGCTTAAGATTGATGCTCGAATAAATAAACACATACATACAGAGTTACGCTGGCACGGTAAACCTGGAAAAGAAGTGAAAAGCTGTAATAAACCGGGCTCAGGCTGTCAGCCTCGTGGCTGAGGCTGTTAGCGGCTTATTCTGAAGTTTGGAAAAATCGTTCAATCCTCTGAGTTTTGAAGTCCGACATCAAGAGGAAGGAGTAAAAAAAAAACTGTGAGGGAAACTTCTGCAGCAGAATGTGTTCGATATCCCACCAGGTTAGACGTCTGTCTGGTGACTCTCCGGTTGTGGGTTCAATCCCCAGTTAAGCCCCTTTTTTTATTATTATTAAAAAAAAAAAAAAAATCGAGGAAACCCAAAAGTGAAAGAGTGAAAAGGCTGTGAAGGAAACTTCCAGCGTGTCAGTCTGTGTGTTAGAAGCTGTTTGGAGGCTTTGAGTCGCAGGTCGAAGCGGATGGGTTAAGCTGGTAAAAGTAAATAAATGAGGAAAAAAAAAGAAATCTGCAGATATCGGGGATGCTCAGTCATGCAGACAGGAAATGTCAGCCGTTTAATAGAATTGTGCTGCTGTGAAATGTAAACACGCTCCTGCATTTTCAGGCAGACTGTTGATGTGTAAGTGAATTTTTCCCTGTGAGACGTGTCATCGTCTCTTACAGTTGCGCCGATGTCACAGTCGATACAGGCAGAGAATGCTTTATTTTTCCGGGATTCTGGGCCTGGTGCCTGACATCTCATTCTTTTTTATTTGTTAAAAGCAAAGGGAAAAAAAAAACCCAAATGAGATTCTGTTTTCACTCAGACACCGGGTACATGCTGTGTATTCGCTAAGAGCACCGGTTGATGTGCCACTTCAAAGTGTTTGAAAACCTTCAACCAGATGTAATGAATCCTTATTAAATATTCATGGTTTTTGTGTAGTTTTTGCTGCTGTGAGAAGTGATGCTGCTGAAATCTCTGGGTTTTTTTTGCACAATATTTCTTTTTTTTTTTTTTGACAAATGGGACACAAGCCTCTCCTCGTGCACAATGGGCAGGGAAATGGGAGGCTGCACATCCACCTGTCTAGACGGGCACTCGCATTCATAACCAGGCGAGAAGCGATTTGAGGCTGACCTCCTTGGGGTTTTTGAACGCAGGAGGAAAAGAAAAAACTAGAACATCTGCAAAAAAAAAAAAAAAAACCCACATAAACATATGTACGCGCCGCAGCCCCGGTTTTCATTAAAGTTTCATACCATCTAATCTAATCAAAGCAGATTTGCTGATACATTGCGGCTCGCTGCAGGGAAGCCGGCGAGGCCTGGCTCCTATAATACAGAGGCGCGTCTTTTTTTAAAAGGTCGTTGACCTCACCACGGGCGACACATTCAAGTCTCGTTGAAAAAAACTGCATGAGCTTTCTCTGCAGATGATGCACCGGGCCGAGGGGGGGCGGGGATGGTGGTGGTGGGGGGGGGGGGGGGGGGGGGGGGTTCCTGCAGCTCCGTGAGTCAATGAGCAGACGGATGGTGACAACAGAGAAATGTCACACTGTCCAGATAAATTATCGACCGTTTAGCGGTTTCAACCTTTGGATCGGTGACATGTTACTTGTCATGATGCCGCCGGTGGAATGAGTCATTTGACCAGACCTGGAGGGAAGAGTTTTCCCATTTCTGTATCATGTCTGACTCTCTTTCTCCCCTGCGTCTCCGGGGAGCAGAGCGTCGTTGGCTCGGGCCTCGCGCTGATCCACGTCGCTGCTGCTGCACCGCGATCATTCCATCGCTTCTTTCTAAGGGATTACGTGTAACTTTAGGAAATATCTGTATAGCAATTAGCATGAATTGAACCAATTGGGGTTTAAATCTGCAATTAGGAAACATATTGACAGGTTGACACCAATTAGAAAAAATCTATTAAACACATCAGAGGTAAGAAGTAAAGAAACAGCTTGATATACTACGTGATTTACAAAATATATACTGAGATTTTTCATGCTCTATATGAAATTAGAAAAGGATTGTAAATAACAATAAATCAGACCTGTGGAGGGGACAAATCCGATGAATGCAGCGTATTCAGAGGCGACCTGAGAGGCCTGCAGGAACTCAACAGTGAATCAGTGCAACCAGAAACCAGCTTTTCACTGTTTGATATCTGAATATAATATTTCACAGTCTATTCGTTGACACAGTTCATGGCTGTCAGCTATTTCCTGCAGGCCGCTGACCATGTCACGGCCTGCACAAGATGGACAGGAGATACGGCGGAAAGAAGAGTCAAATACAGACGTCTTGTGCAGAGCTTGTTCAGTGATTTATTGCACCAAAAAAAAAAAAAAACATAGGCAGACAAGGGTCAAAAGCAGAGAAGTCAGTCCACACCGAGCACGGATGTACCCGGGGGCAAGAGGGGGCAACGCCGCCTCAGAAAATGTCTTGCCCCCCACAAATCAAAATTTTACAAGTTGAGGAAGCAAACTTTAAATACACTCACACAAATAATGTATTAAGTTGATAAAATTAGCGACAGTAGCGAGAAAATCCACCAAAAGAGACACACACACACACACACACACACACACACACACACACACACACACACACGTCTTTTTCCCTCCGCTGGCTGTGTGTGTATTTACAGGCTGCACACACACACACACACACACACAAAGAGAAAGTTACTGCTGTGTAATGCATCTGTTTTTCAGAGCTTTTAGGGGGAGTCAGAGAATAAGAGAAGAAGTGGAGAAAATGGTTTGCTTTTGAAATGTAAAAAAATGGTTCTCTGGCCTCTATCTGTGGTGTTTTAGAAATCAACATTTTAGTAGTAGTACTAGTAGTAGTAGTAGTATTCATAATATGTGAAATCTTATGGTTAAAATTTGCTTTCCATCCAGTTAAGATGAATATTAAAATGTTGATTAATAATTGATTAATCTTAACTGGATAAATAAGTAGCAGGATCTTATTCTCTGGTTGGGACCCCCCATGTTGGACAGGTCTAAAAGGTTGTGGTCTGACTGAGAGCATCCACGTCTCCAGGCTGTGATTGGCCACAGCAAACAACCCGTTTCAATGGCAAAAACACTTAAACACACAGATGTGTGTATGACGCCCCCCCCTCCTTCATGTATCTGACTGCCCCCCCTCACCTGTTCTGGTCTGGTCCAAACAAGCAAACAAAACCTACAAGCAGGAGAAGGCAAGAGTCAAAGTCTGATGGCGAAGACCCGGGTTCAACATGAACACAGCGACACGAAGCACATATGGCAACGAAATGACCCGACAGGAAACTGTCTGTAGAAGAGGCGAGTAGGTGGGAGGGGAGGGGGGGGCAGGTAACCGTGGTTACAGACAAGGGAAAGGATGGAGCGTCCCAGGGCACCTGCTGGACAGCATGAGGATGGCGGGTCTGGGGAGTGTTGACCTGGGAGAGGTGAGCTGAATGCAGACCGTGTCAGCCAGCGAGACATTTTTATTCAGGGCAGGTTTTTCCGAGTCAAAAACAATATTTCTCCTCTGCAAAAAAATTGAGAGTGGGAAGAACTTTTGTTTCTGAAGATGGGGTTAGCGCGGTACCACAGATTGATTGATTAACGCTAACGTTACACGACAAAGCCGAAGTATAAAGAATATCTAATGCAAGTCAAATTAATGTAAGTCAGAGTAATTTGTGTTGTATTTATTTCACTTACGATATTTTCAACATCATTACTCTCTTGCACATATTCAAAAAGGCTCTTTTTTTTCAAGTTTGATTTGCGATGCTCCTTCACACTCCGTAACTCTTTCAATTCTCCTTGTTACTCATGTGCCCACTGAAATAAGATTTTCAACTTTAAAGGAACTCGAGTAATGAATTCAGGACAGGCATTTGGTGTAAAATTCCATTACTCATGCCCCTGGAGAATGGAGTTATTTATATGCTTGAATGCCCCGGTGGCACGAGCGTGGAGTGTGGGAAAAAACAAGGCTCCACCAAAGACATTTGCATCCCAGAGCACAAAAAGTGCACAAAAACACGCTTGCCTCGCCTGTAATGAAACAATGTCTGAAAAAAAAAATACACAACTTGTAGCCCAGGAGCTCGAGGCAGAAAATAAATTACAGTAATTGAGGTGTTTGTGATTGAGGAATATATTGCTTCGATGTGTTGGGGAATTCCACAGTACCGACAGATCATTAGGAGATAATACTGATTTATTAAAACGATTATCTTAGTTTCTATTATGGTATTAGGTAATTTATTAAAATAAATTATTAATCAGCCCCATACTGCTGAAATCTGCCAACTTTTAATAAGATCCAGGAATGACCACATCACCCATGTTCTTTTGTACTGGTGTTGTTGTTTTTAAACATTCTTGATAGACCATGCTATTAGTATGAGCTATTACAGCCCATAAGTGACAACTGTACCTAACTTACAAATCGAAATAATTGCATCCTTATTCCGTGATAAGCGAAAAGAAGAAAGAAATATCCTCATTTCCCATCCCCAAGGTCATGTCGGCCGAGCATTTCTCACACAAAAATCCATTTGGAGAGTGATTGTCATTGGTTTTTTCACTTGTAAGAAATGATGAAATTGCTGCGCCTGCAGTACGGTTCTGTATTCAGCATTATTCAAATGTAAGCCCAGTGTAGCTCATGGAAAGTATAGAAATTCCAAGGAAAATTCTTTATTATAAGGCTATAATAAAAAATGGGGGCAGCATTTCTTTCCATCTAAGTGAGAATCTTCCCTTTTGCATTTTTAAAGCTTTTCACACACCTTGTTGTGAATATGGATAACGCTTTGTTGTGCACTTCCAGGTTGTTTGCCACTGTGTAAGTACGGAGGTTAGAAATGTAGACTGTCTGACCCAGAAAAAATTAATTGATGCACTATTCCACCCCCCCATTTGCAAATATCCTTAAGATGCACTTCAAATTGGTTGTTTATTTCCTGTAGCCCCAGCAGCTGCATGAAGATCCGTGACAGTTGCAGCGTTTTCCATAATGTACTGTAATACCAGGCAGGAAATATTTACTTTCAGGCTGTTTCCTGCCATCTGCATAAAATGTGCATCAGAATGAGGTGTCTTTAAAGGTTACGGGGGAAGAGACTCTCTGGGCTAAATTCATTATTTACCATTAAACTCACGTTAATAGCTACACTGGCTTGATATTGAAACTCTAGAGCAACTCACATGAAGCTATAGCTTCACTGGACAGACAGGTAGACACACGATGAACCAGTTCGGGTAGGTAATCTTGCACTTCTTTTTCTGTTCGTTTCATTCAAACAAACGGGCAGCCAGGAGAGGCGGGGTTAGCACGCAGTTTAACACCATCCACCGAAAAATGCAACCTCCTTATTTATTTGATTTCACACGTTCTATCGCGCAAAGGAAATGAGATATAATCGCGGTAGTTCGGATCACTTAACCTAAAATATCGCTATGTTCTGCATTTTGCACCGCCGAGCGTGCCGCGCTTCGAGGCGCCCCGGTAAACGTCATCACGCGCACCCCGCCGCACGTACAGGAAGTGACGTCAACGCGCCGCAATTCAAACTTTAGGAAAGCGTTGTTTCTCTGTAACGTCAGTAAACGGTCTCTCGTCAGAAACGGACTATTTATCAGAGGATATCTGCATTTTTCTTCGTTTGTGAGTGTGAAATGTTTGTTTTTTGTGCGTGTTTTGTGCGTTTGAACAGTTTAATGTTTGCGTATTTCAGTTAAAAAGTGCTCAGCTGGCAGTGTTGCGTTGGTTAATGTCACCAAACAATTCAGAGACAGGTGGAAGAATATTAACTGTTTGTATTCCCATCAATTAGCATCAATAACCTGTAAAATCTCGAATATTGAGTAATTTTATACAAATATTCGTTAGGTTAACACTACTGTCTTCTGAGTCAACGTTTTTAATCTCTTTCATCAAGGAGGAATCGAAAGTAAGGGTGTGTTTTGAACTTCACCTAGCTTAAACCACATATAGCTTTTCTATTGTTAAACTATATAAGTGCATTTTATGTTGTATATGTTTTCTATAGTTATTGATATAGTAAATTGATGTTTAAGTATTTATTTTCTCTGTTTAAACAAGTTTCCATCATAAGGATTTTTTAAAATAAATATTACAATCTAATAATATGTAATCTGTATATCTATTATTATTGTGTGTGTGTGTGTCTGCTCGCGTATTGTTTTAGTTTTAGTTTCGCTTTAGTTTTATATATATATATATATATATATATATATATATATATATATATATATATATATATATATATATATGAGATTTCATGTCATTTAAAAGTCCATTTGCCTATTCATCATGTCATTTTTTTTTAAAAACAAAAGTCTTGTGCTTTTTTACTGACAGAAAATGTCATGGTGTAACTGTAAATTAATTATTCAACCTAGAATACAAGACTAGTTGATAGCATGTGTTTATTTTCCTTTTTAAGAGAGTTAAACTATATGATACCAAGTTTTTAGGGTTACACCACATGACATTTTTTTTTGTCCTCCAAGAAAACCATATATATATATTCTTGTTCCCCTGTTGTCTTCCAGATCATCACCATCCCTGGACCAACAAAGTAGCTATGACATCTAGAGGTGCGAAAGAAACCATCGTCTCCAAGTTGGGTTTCAAGTCTGGCGGCTCTGCCTCCAAATCCGAAGCAGAGCTGGAGAAGGTCAGGAAGGAGAACGCCCACCTCAGGAGGAAGATCGACGAGCTGGCCAAACGACACATCAAACCGCCCGACTCTGACAAAAGCAAGCTGCTAGAGGTTAAAAAAGTAAAAATGTTTTCACATCAGTTATGCCAGCAAAGTCCGGATTAACTTCGGATTCTCTTGTCTTCTGTGTTTTGTTTTGATGATTTCAGAGGATTCTCTCCCTGGAGACGCTGCGAGAAAGGAACAATCAACAGTTGTTGGTCAAAGAGCAAGAACTGGAAACTGTGAGACAGCAGCTGTCAGCGAAAGGAGGAGAAGTAAGCATAAGCATTGTGCACACGCATCCAACAGGAGGTGTTCTGTGAACATGCACGTTCAGGGAAAAAAAAAAACACACTGATGCAGCAGCTTCTTACACAAGGTGAAGGGGTGTACTGTATCCACAGCTGTGTCTTCCTGAGCATTAATTAACTCGTGGAGATTTGTTGCACTCCTGGCATACGTATCGCTGGCAACAGACGACTGTCAGAAAGGAGGACAAAAATTATCACACCAGAATTCCTCTGAGCTGCCACGAAAACAGTTGGGGGGGAAAATCTTCTATCCTGTTTTGACAGCAGCTTAGCGAAGTGAAGTGTAGACAGCCGGTGGAAAAAAAACAGCGCAACAACAAATTGTGGTGGATGCTGTTCACTTGATATTTATAAACCGGCGATGTCTCATGGTGGTGGGCTTGTAGCATTCATGACTTGTCACTGCTGTAGATACTGACGCTATCTATTTGAGGTTGCTGTTTATTCTACTGAAATCTCTTTCCTGTTTTCCATCCTTTTCTTATTTAGTTTAAAACTTGGGAGATGGCAGCCTGGTAAATGAAATGTCGGCTATCTGATATTGTCTGTGTGTGTGTGTGTGTGTGTGTGTGTGTGTGTGTGTGTGTGTGTGTGTGTGTGTGTGTGTGTGTGTGTGTGTGTGTGTGTGTGTGTGTGTTTAATCACACTTGCCTCTTCCACTTGAGCTTTCCCAACAACCAGCTACGAAATGTCATTTTTAGTGAAGCAGATAATAGCTTAAAGAGTAGATATCCTCAGGTCTAATATAACACACTTTCCCTTGATTTTATTTGAAGTTTTGATACCACTAACACACTATATTTGTATATATTATTATTTAATTATATATTATAAATTATAGCTGCAACAATCGTTTACTACCTGAATTAATCGTCACGTATTCTGATAATTGATTATTCGTTTTGAGGAAGCTTTAAGTAGAAAATGTCACTTCAAAAATGAAATTATCTGGTTCCAGATTCTTAAATCTGATTATTTTCTGGTTGAAATAAAAAATTTGGTTGATTCTTCAGCTTTGTAAACAGTGATTGACATTTTACACCATTTTATAAACCAAACAACCAATTGATTAATCCTTATTAGTTGCAGCCCTTGTACAAATCATCTCTAGATGATTGTTTTCTCCAGAACTGTAAAAATACCAGTTTCTTTTGTGCAAAGTTCTAACGGCTCATCTTAAGCCTGAATCGCATGCACTTCTCTGAGGACTAACCTCAATTTCTACGATGTGGGGTGATGGGGTCGAGGAGGTGGTCGCGTCAAAGTGCCGTTCTTTGTCGTTTCAGGTGGTGGCGTCGCTGCAGGTGCAGCTGGAACAGCGGAGGAAGGAGGCCGAGCAGCGAGACGCGTTGTTCCAGAGCCTGACGCAGGAGACGGAGAACCTGAAAAACAAGCTGGTGACTGTCTCTGCCCGGTGCGAGTCCCTGGAAACGCAGGTGGCGGTGGGTTGGCTCCACAGCTCCTATTCTCGTCCGGCTGACCTCATTAGTTCGCCGTGCTGTTCTCACAATGCACCCGGCGCTTCAGAAAAATGTCTGGTGCATTGGTCATTTAAATTTCATATGCTGTAACCTGTTTTAAAGGTCCGGTGTGTAAGATTTAGCGGGATCTAGCAGCACAGGCTTGGCAGGAGTGGATGCCCTTTTTATCTACATATTTTTATCCCCCCCAGCATAATATTAAATCCTCCCATAGATTCCTGTCTCCTGCCTTCCATACAAATATCCTCCCATCTCTAAGAATCTTTTTATCTTCAACTGCCGAAACAGAAAAACCTATTTGTGCTAAATTGTAATTTGACTAAATCAAATGGCATTTCGGTGGGTAATTTGCTTGAGTTCATGAATGTGCTCATAACTTAATCAGAATTGGTATGATATTTGCCACTGGTTTGTTTTTTTTCTTCCCCTCTGCAGATGAATAGTCACGTCAGCCTGTTTGGATTCGTAGCTACTGCACCTTTAGATTTACATAATATTCATTTCAGTTCGTTTATTTTGATTTATTTAACCTTTATTTAACCAGGAAGTCTCCTGAGATTGAAATCTCTCTTTTTTTTTTTCCAAGGTGCAATTTAATAGTTTCTCAGTGCTCTTTAAAAACACAGAATATAAAATAGCAGCTAAAATCGAACTTTGGAAATCTCTAAAAAGTCAGATTTAAGACAATTTGTAAAAAAAAAAAAACCTGTTATGTGTGCCCTGTAAGATAATTTGTGAACCATTTAATAGCCGTGTCCCCAACTCCAATGTCACTTAATCTATTTCAAAATAGCTCAAGGTCTACCGAGTCAAATGATTTTTGAAAGATCAACAAATAAAGCAGCAGACGTTGCTTTTATCCAAGGAGGGTATCGACGATATAATTTAATACCAGCGAAGTTGCTGTAAAAGTGCTGCGCCCGCCTGTAAAACCCGACTGTATGTCCGTCAGAATGTCAGGATCTGCCAGAAATTGTTTCACTTGACGGCGTACTTTAAATAGAAAGAAAAATTGGGCTGTAATTGTTAAGACCTGCAGGCTGCCTTCCATATTTTTTAGGATTGAGTTAGTCTGTAGACAGCTGCTACCTTCAATAGAAAAGGCCAAGTATTTTTGTTTGGGATCAATTTGATGGTTATATATATATTTACATTATATAAACTAAAAAATGTTTTAAAAAGACACTTCTTGTGTTCCAGGATGTGCTGAGAGCCTGAATTAGACTTATTTAAAATACAGGCAGCTGATTTAAAATAAAAAATAAAAAGTTGATTGCAGCCAAACTGTATAATTTTTGTTCCTAATTGCAACTGGGTTAGTCTGTAAATATATTTAAAGCGACCTGGAGAAGAGCTGGAACAGGCCAGTGATTTAATTTGCTTTAAAAAAATCCAGATGGATTACAGAGGTTTTCTGACACAGTTTAGAGATAGTAAATCTGATTTACATTTTCTGGTCATGCTTGTGCATTTATTTCTAAAAGTTTCTAAAAGCAGACCAGTTTGTGTCTCGAGCTTTTTGACCCGTGAAACATTTTCTCTTTTTTTAACCAACATTGAGCGAACCGTGGATTATTCCTCTCACTAATCCTGCATTTCCTTAGAGGGGCATGCTTATTACAAATTGCCGTGAAGGCATTACAAAAAATACTCTCAAGCTTCAGGTATTAGACGAACATTATCCAAATTACAGTTGTACAATAGGATCTTTCTTCAACTCGTGTTGCCTCGATTAACTGTACCTGGACGTTCCTTTTTTGGTTATTTCCTCAATCACTTGACTAGCCTCTTGCAGGGTTCCCACGGGTGCTTGAATTCCTTGAAAATGCTTGAATTTCAATTCAGTGTTTTCACGGTTGTGAAAATGCTTGAATTTTTTTGTGATGTCTATCTCAATAAACCAAGAGAAAACAAAAATGTTTCCTAAGCGGCTACGCGTTGATCCGATACCTTTACATGCAGTGAAAGTAAATAACTCGTCTGCTGATACATACAATACTTTAGCCCCTTCAGGCATTTGTCACTGTTATTGCGCTATGCTAGTGACACAATGGACTGTTCACAAGCTGAGAATACAAGCCAACTCACAATGAGTTAAAAAACCAAACATTCAATCTACCACCATATGAAATAATGCTGATCAGACCCATACTATTATGCCATACAGTGGCAAACACAACGAGTAGGCTACCTATTTGAAGGTGCTTGAAAAGTGAAAAACTGGTGCTTGAAGGTGCTTGAAAAGTGCTTGAACTTGTTCATGAAAAAGGTGTGGGAACCCTGTGCTTGGTCTTGTGGAAATGTCCTTAAATGTCTTGTATCGTCCCGATAGACAGAATTTTGGCGATTTTCTAAAAAAAAAAAAAAAAAAAAATTGGTAATTGATTATCCAAATAGTTGTTGGTTAATTTACTAGCTGTGAACTAATGGATCCGTTGTTGCAGCATCACATCAGACAGATGCATTATGGTGATCAGTGCATTTGAACCGTTGAGGGATGCAGTTGTTCTTTTGTCAAGTAGGGGGCACTGTGTGACCTCTGATCGTTTTTCCCTCCCTGACATCACCTTAGCTCTGGAGCTGCCTGGCAAATCTGCATCGATTTTTAAAGAAAGGCTCAATGAAACATGGTCTAAGCCAATCCATGTGTTCCCATGCTATTATTTGCTCAATCGCCGCGATTGTGAAAGCTGACTTCAGACTGGTGCTTTTTTTTTTTTTTTTTTTAATTCCCCCCATGATATGTTCTGCTTTATATCATTGAAGTCTTCAGTGAATGCTGCTTACGCTGCCTATTTGATGCTTTAAGTAGCTGGAAGAAGGAACCCTCCTCTGTTTCTCTTCCTGAATGTTGTGTTTTATTTCCGTTAGAGGTTTTTTTTAGGCAGTTTTAAGGGTCTAAGAACAGAGGATGTTGTGTAAAGCCCATCAGGCCGAGGTGATTTGTGATTCTGGGCTATACAAATAAAACTGAATTGAAAGTATAGCAGCTCAGCAGGATTCTCGCTGGCTTCTGGAGCAGCTCAGGTGGCAAAAATCACAAGTAAGGACTTCGGAAATTGGTGTATCCGAAGATTCCAAGATCACATGCCTGTATTTTCAGAAAAAGAGGAGGAAAAATGTCATTTTCAGTCTGTAGTTGAATCTCAAATTAAACTTGGAACCAAGAAGAAGAAGTTAAGTTCACCTAACCTTTTCTTAACCAAAAAACCTAAAAAGGTTTTCATTTGCTGGGTTTCTGGGCCCATTAGCACTGATGTTTCTGACAGCAGGAAGGAGGAAATTGTGTCTCTATGGCTACATCGCGTTGGTTGTGGCTGCAGCCAAAATAATTGGAAAGCCCTGAGTACGTAATGTTTGGCTTTTTGAGGAGCATAAGGATGCAATTTTCTCTTGTTCTGCTACTGCTAAAGGTCACCGGAAAGGCTGGAAATACTGTCTATGAATCTAAATGTTGTCTGCTTTGTTTTTTTTATATCCAAGGTTAAAAAACAAGTATTTATACAAATGCATAAATACTTCCTACTTACAGATAAAGAGCTCTTTTAGATTTTACTGTCTTTTAGTGCGTTCTGTCTTTATGGTCGTGTCCCAGGACGCTCTCCAGCCTGAAGGCCCTTGGCTTAGCTCCAGTCTCATTACTGGAAAATAATCTGAGCAGAAGAAGAAGAGCCCACCAGGCTCTGCCTCCTCATCCCTTCCTGGATTCACAAAAGCTAATAGTGGGCTTAGCATATGGGACATATATACACGTTTAAATCCATCTGGGAAAAAAGTTGAGGCGCTCACGCCGCTCGTCCCGTCTGGCTCACGGAGATCATAGACGCACTTATCTTCGAGACAGTGGTCCCCGTGGCATGTCAGATCGGGGTCAAGGTGACAGAATTATGAGATGGATCTTCTAGGGATGTGCCGTCGAGGAATCGGGCCCCGGGGACGGAGCCCTGGGGTCGGCAGGAATCTGTTCCCGCAACAGTCGAGTGATCTTTTTCTTTTTTCCTAGCGTTTTATTAAATATTGAACGGATCCATAATTTAAACAAGGCGGCTTCCGAGTGTTTTCAGATTTAGTCCGGGGAAGTGATGGACACAGAAATCATTTAAAGTACTGCACCAGGATCAGAGCCGTGCTTTTATATCAACTTCAGTTTGCTTGGATTGATGTTGCGAGAGGTACTGAACTGTGTGGGGAATATTACAGCAATAATTCAGCACAATAACAGCACTGTGCCCCTTTTTTTTAAGTGCATAGAACAGATTTTTGATTATTAAAACGTATCCAATGTGTTTTTATATAGAAACCATTGCAACGTATAGTAAAAATGATACAGGACACTTCTTCCTACCAAAGTTACAAAATGCTGTGCAGAAAACAACCAATAAAATGCAAGGAGAGGAAAAAAAGAACACAACATATTAAATATTCATAAATGTTTCTCGGTGGAAGACTTTAAGAATAGATATAAAAGAGGCTAAATCTGTAACCTGTCCGTTAGTTTAGACCTTGGAATGGACGTAAATTTGACCTGATGATCTGACAAGGATGAAAAGCCCCATCCACACGTGCATCCCTATGAAGTGTTAAGGTGTAATGTTAGAATGAATTCCTGATTCCTCAGCTCAGCAACCTAGTACTATTCCATGGAATTTGCAGGGAAATGGTGACATTAACGCAAGCAGCAATTAAAAAAAAAAAGACGTGACAGGTCTCCCTTCGCCTGCTAATCACGACCATTATCGATGCTTTGCTGCACACCTCACCGCTTTAAATGTCACATGTGAACAGGCGAACGAAGACAGAAATGTCCTGAAATGGAGCTGAATGTGTGTGAATAGTCATGAAAATATTCACAAAAATAAAATAAATGTGTTCTCCTCATCAGAATGGACAGGTGCCTCCAGGAGACCTGGCTCTGGTTCAGGATCAGCTCAGAGATGTGAGTCCAGTCAATTATTTACTCTGCGTTTCTGTGTGCACATTTGCAATTTAATTAAGTGCCTACTTATTTACTTTTTTTTTTTCCTCTCTAAGCCGTGCTATAGCTTTGGCACGGAGCGATCTCGGCAGTCCGCCATCTATTTGATATTCAGGTGTCACATTTGTGCACGTGTCCCCCCACCTCTTCTCCCAGGCTCTAGAAAAGAACCAGCAGTGGATGGTGTACGACGGGCAGAGAGAAGCCTACGTCCAGTCCGTCCTCGCCCGGATCCATGAGCTGGAGCAGCAGCTGAGCGAAGCCAAGCAGCAGCAGACGAAACAAGAGGCTCCTTCAGACGGTGAGGAGACGGATCGAATCAGCGGCGTCTGCTGCAGCCGCGAATTCATTCCCTTATTACAGATGTTTTGCTAAGTACATGAGAATGAACATAGGGATTACCTCCGTCTGTTGTTTTGTCTAATTTCACCTGCATATGGAAAGTGAAATTTGCTGTTGCATTTGCATATAGTTGCAACAACAGTGGAGCCAAAGACTGATCATTATTTATTTTTTTTATCTCCTCAGCTCCTGCCAACCCTGCAGGTTCAGAAACGGACACTGACCTGAAGAGTCACTATGACCAGTTGCTGGCGGGGGTGCAGAAAGACCTGGAGAGCCACAAAGTTCAGGCGACCCGATCCCAACAGGAGCTCAGTTTGCAGAAGGAACAGGTACACGTCTGAATTCGTTTATCTTTTTTCCTTACCTAAAATTTCCAAATCCTTAGAATAATTGTTTTTTTATTATTATTATTCTTTATACTCATCAGAATTTTATTTGTACATGTTCATATTAAACTATATTCAAATTTGTATTCGTGCAAACACAAATTATAGCTGTGTAGAACTCTTATTTTTTTTAATAATTTACTCCGGCTCTGCAGACTCTGAAAGCTCAGTCCGAGCTGCAGTATCAGAGGGAGCAGGTCACCCGGCTCCTGGAGGAGGTGTCGACGCTGAACAGGAAGTACGAGAGGAAGAGCAGGGAGCTGGAAGAGGCCAGGATGCACCTGCAAGCGGAGCAGCTCAGCAAAAGGTACAGCGAGTCCTCTTTGTTGAATGTGGAAAATACAGATCACACCAACCCTGCGTCTGGGGAAAAAAAACACTTTTAGTGGTGAAAAGAAATCTAAGAAGCTTGGGAAATACAGTCATGCATTTTAATAAGAAAAGCTGACCTAAAACGAAACTCCTTGACTTTCCGAAGTTTTCAAGTTTGAGACTAAAAGTGTTGTCAGGCACCTGAATAAATTGAACGTGAATGACGTGAACGTTGCGTGCAGACATCTCGTGAGCGAGGAGAGGAAAGAGTGCGAGCGGGCCGACAGGATGAGGAGCGAACTGGAGACCGTGGAGGTCAGACTGGAGGAGGAGAGGAAGAGATCCGCTGACCTCCTGCTGCAGGTGAGCTCCTTCACAGTTTGTCCACTCACCTGTAGAACACAGTGGTTCTCAATGAGGGGTCCTGGGACCCCCCAGGGGTCCTGAGAGGATATCAGGGGGGTCCACAGAATAAAAGAAAATCATCTATTTTCACTACTATTTCATCCGTGAGTACAAAAAATGACAATATGGACGACCGCTATGAATAAAAATAAATTATTTTATTCAATTTAGTAGTATTTATTTATTTTTTTGTATTATTTTTCCTTCCCTTTCTCTTCATTTTCATCCATATTGATAATGTTACATATTTTTATTTATTTTTTAAATATTAATTAAATGGAAAAATATGGCATTTTCAGTCCTCCATATTTTATTCTTGGCTTTCCTATACTTTTTATTCTAAAATATCTTTAAGCACAAAACTAATGAGATGGGCTCCCTGGTCTAGTGTTTGTGACTTTAAGGCTCCTTGACATGCAGCGGTTTAATGACCACTGGTGTAACAGATGAACATGTTTTAATTAGGTGTTTACTGTGCTACTTTATTGATTATTGTTGGGTCCACAGGTTAACATGCTGCAGAATTCTCTCCTGAGCCAAAATGAAGAGCAGAGGAGAATTGCAGCGCTGGAGCAACAGGTAACTCAAACTACAAATAAAAATCATCAATAGTTGTTATGTAGTTTTTATTAACTGTCCATTATTTCGTAAACATAGCGAAATCCACCCTGATCCTTAAATGATGTGAAACATAAGCAACAGTAAATTCTTGTCTCTTGTCCATATTTCTCTGCCTCCTCCTCCTTTTTTTTTTTCCTCTTTTTAAGATCCAACTCTCTGCCAAGGACTTTGAGAATGAAAAGATTGATCGTCAGAGCATGCAGCACCAATTACATAAGGTGTTGAAGGAGCTTCGCAAGGCTCGTGATCAGATTGCTAAACTGGAGTCTGCTGTAAGTCTTACCCAACGTTACAAGCACCCCGACAACTCCGGTTTTTCAGATAACTCGACTTCAGTAACAAATACGCGTCTGACTTTATACTCTAATTTGTAATCAGAGACTTTTTTGTTTTGCAGAAACAGCCAAACGCCCGTTTCTCAGAGCCCAGTTCCTACAACAGGTTTGAGTTTGAGCGCCTTAGTATCGATGACCCCAACGGGCCCACGTGCCCCTCTAAGGTCACCAGCCTCCTCGATGAGAGTTTCCTCGAGTGCCCAAAGTGTCAGGCCCACTACCCCACCAGTCGCCACAGGGAGCTGCTGGCACACATCGACTACTGCTTTGCCTGATCTGGTCTAGAACGACGCTCTGCTCCATTTTTTTGCAAATTACTGACCCTTTTTTTTTTTTTTTTAAATCTCAGGCCTCTAAAGTTCTAATTAAACATAATCTTGATTATATTACATATTGAAGTAAAAATGAATTGGGGGGGTGAATAAATAAGTAATACAATGGCAAATCAATGTAAAATTTTACACATTGATTTGCCATTTTCATAACATAATCTGGTTTCATAGACAAATGGTTGGGAACCCGTAGATTATGGTATCTAGTAAGATAGTCAAACCCTGACGATGTATGTGAAACCATGTCTGGGTCAAAGGGGAATTTTAGCTAATTATATATATATATTACAGTTTGTGAAAAAGCACTGCCCTTAAAACGATATGAAAGTTTCATGCTGAACGAGCGTGATTCACGTTTACACTTGCATCTCCTTTTTTTGTCTTTAGAATTGGACAGAGATTAATCTGATTACATATTTAAAGAAATTAAATCCATCCAAAGTGTTTATTTACAGGGTTTTCCTGCTTAATTTTTAAAAGATGTTTTCTGCATTTTTTTTTTTATAAAGACATTGTATTATTATTATTATTATTATTATTCCTGTGTGTATTTGCTAAATGTATTTATTCTTGGGTTGTTTTACAGGCGAGCTACTGAAGGTTTCAGACAATAAAAAGCTTTTATTTGGTTATTGTGAGCAGTGATGACAATGTTATAGTATAGGATGATCTGCCTTTAATCTTTATGTAACATCATGGAATATATATATATATATATATATATATATAGTTTACAAACCTGCCAATATGCTCCATTTGTTGAATGTGCTGTAAACACACACCTCCACTCCTAACCTTCATGAATCAATACTTTTGGAGGTTTTGCATAACAAATTCCTCAGCTTGTGTAATATTGATGGCGTTTTTTTTTCTACATTTTTGACAGGACTAAATATTAGGGGAACATACTTCCAGCTTCTGTCTCATTTTCCTGCCTGTTTCTATGTATTATGTCCCCATTGATCTTTTTTTTTTCCCCAGTATGTTGTTGGGTTTTCTGTCTAACGTCCAAACAGACCTCAGTGACCCGCGCTTTCCCCTAAACTCACCCACATTGTTTGACCTGCCTAAACACGACAAGACCTTCGGCCTGCTTCGGTTATGCAGTCACATTGTTCCCGGGGGGGAGGGGGGTCACGGGTGGTGAGCTTCCTTCCTGTCCCGGGTGGAGCTCACCACCGTCGCCACCTTGACTTTTCAAGTCCTGCGGTCCTGTAAGGCGTGAATGAGATTGCACGAGTTAATTCCTTGTACTAAACTATTTAAGGCACGGGATTAGCGAAGGTCCTCTCAGTAGGAGAAAAGGGGTTAAGGTGCCTTTATTCCTGCAGCCTGAGCAATGTGACCACATGGCTACATGGGCAGACACTGTACTGGAGGAGTTTTTTTTAAGAATCACCCTATTCTGTCCAGTTTTTGTCTATTTTGCTGTTTTTTTTTAACCTATACACTGTACTGTACAAAAAATGTGCAATAAAGATGAGTCTCCTTCTAATGCACCAGTCTGAATAACTAATGGATCCATTGACATAGTTAATAAAATGTGGCCAAATTCTAAAATATGTTTTTCTGCATTAGAGGATCACTTACCTGTACTTTAATACCTACAGAGATTGGACATCTTCTGCCTCATCTTTACTGTCTGATGTAGAATCTGCTGTTTTCCAACAGTTTGCACTTTTGTGAAACCTATGTGCACAATGTTCAAAGCTC
Source organism: Eupleurogrammus muticus (assembly GCA_036785175.1). NCBI lineage: Eukaryota > Metazoa > Chordata > Actinopteri > Scombriformes > Trichiuridae > Eupleurogrammus > Eupleurogrammus muticus. The sequence continues at coordinate 21,534,982 of JAYKQN010000015.1, forward strand.
TCCATGTACTGCGTGTGTTTTAATAGAAACAGCAATAATTCATTATTTGTACTGCAGAAATACAGATAAATATTTCAAGACAGTTTAAAAAAAAAAAAAAAAAAAAGCGCACATAAGCCAGCCTGGTATGAATGTTTTATTTGTAAAACTAGAAGTGTACATCATAAAATCAAGAAACAACCAAGCTGCTATGTCTGTAAAGCACATTGCTATGTATGCATTAAGGCTTATTAACATCAGCTACGATACTGTTTTGTATTTCAGTGTAAATCAAAACCTGCAGAAGGCGGATGCTTCACAAATGACTGCTTGTCACGTTGGCCTAAAAGCTTTTTTTAATTTATTGTTTTTTTCCCCAGTTATCAGATCGGTCATGTTGCCTCGCTGAAACCAGCAAACTCCTCTGGTTTCTACAAGAAATTGTAAAACGGTGAAAGTAGAAAACACACTAGGTCAAGGAGCAGTCAACGTTTCCCTTTCTATTTACAGCATATATATATAATCCTATAACAAATGTGACAGTTTATGGTTTAACTTTTTTTTTCTTTATTTCTACAAACGAATGAGCTGCTTCTCTGTCCGACAGTCAGAGACACAACGCGGGACCGAGGCCGGCCGAGGGAGTCCTGCTTGTTGGGTTCTTCTTCTTCAGAAAGAAAGAAAGTCCATGAGTTTTAAACGGATCACTGCCCCGTACAGAAACCTGCGAAGAAAAAGTAAGAAAACATTGTGAGGCTCATCCATCAGCGTTGGAACACCCGCTCTTAGGACATTGGTTGTTCGCGAGCCGGCGACTCACCCGTGTGCGCCACGCGTCTGTATTTGCCCAGCAGACACAGGTCCATCTTCTTCTGGGTGACCACGGCCTGGTCCTCCGGCCTCAGCCCGGCGGGGTGGCGCGAGAAGATGAAGGAGTAGCCGTCCAGGCACGTGCCGTCCGAGTCCACCTGTCTGCAGGCGTAGTGGACGGCGTAGTTGTCGTAGTCGGTGTCGATCACCCAGTGCTCGTCGTCTGGGAGAGAGAGAGGTCAGAGGTCAGTTTGTGGCTACTGTGGCTGCAGGTTTTTGCTCCAACCAGGCAGTAACACCTGATTCTACTAATTAATGCCAGGAATAGTCGTAAATAGTAGAAACCTGCAGCCACTGAATAATTTAATAATTTACCACTTGACTCTACTTTGATGTTACTTTGACCTTTGACCTTCCCAGCATGCATTTGGTTTAATTCATTTTAGTAGTTGATGATTCAGTTAAATCAACAGAACCCAACTTACTCCCACTCTGCAGGTAGGACGCAGCCCCCCAGTACTTCATCTTGAACTTGGCCGGGTCCTCGGTGTCTTCGAAGGAGGCGAACATGTCGGCGCACAGTTCCCAGTTGCTGGAGGTCAAAGAGAGAGAGAGAGAGAGAACGAGGGCGGCAGGGGGGGGGGGGCGTTATAAAGAAAGGAAGAGAGGAAGCAAGCGGAGGGAAAGGTGCTGAGCTCACTTGAGAATGATGACTCTGCCCTGAGCCGTGGCCGTCATCTCGCCGTTGTTGTAGACCATAGTGGCCACGATGTTGTCCAGTAGGAACAATCCCTCCGGGTCCTTCTTCGCTACGGCGTACCACTGCCCCGCATACTATAGGAGAGAAGTCCACAGGTCAGACCACCTCACACACCCCCAAGGGTTTTTGATCGTGCATGAAAGCAAAAAATTAACCAAAGCGAAATTATTTTTCTTTTTACTTTTGTGAAAAAGCTCGTGACAATTTTTAAACCTAGGATAGCACAGCACATACACACTTTATCCTTGAATGCAGGCATATCTGTGACTCACCCTGGCCTTGTCGAAGTTCTGCATGACCTGGATGTTGGCGACCTGGCAGTCCTGAGCCCAGGCCAAGGCCAGGAGGCAGAGGGACACAACGCACTGCAGCATTCTGCCTCGGAGGGAAAAAAAAAAAAAAAGAAGGATTCAAGTTAACTTCCACTCCAATTAACGGAGGCTGCAAGAAAAATCCTTAAAAATAAAAATAAAAAATCCCTATGCTGCTGCAAACTCAATACAAATATAATCAGAACAGATATCGTACAGAAGCAGCATCAAATGCTGAAGTTTTTAAATTACACTAACTAAAGTTCCCAGTTTCCAGTGCAAACCTTGTTACCTTTAAAAGAACGAAGCGGGCAGCTCACAGAGATGCTGTTTGTCCGGTCGGGCCTTAAATACTCGCTGCTATTGCGTAATGACCCGTGGAAACCCGAACCTCCCCGCAGCACGCTCGCCTTCCATTGGACAAACATTTACACAACTGCGAGGCCCCGCTTCTATTGATTTGTGGGTTCTCCACGTTTTGGCCGATCACACACACACACGCACGCGCGCGCGCGCAAAAAAATGTGTTTTCATGTTGGAGCCCCTGAGGCTTTTTTGGTCTTATGAAAGCAGCCGCTATCATTAGTGTGTAGATAGAAACACGTGTGCCAGAAGCTCCAGACGCACATGCAGGTAAAAGGCTGCAGAAGCAGAAGTTTGACTTGATTCTTTAAGATCATGAATCTACTAGACTCAATTCAAAGCGCACGTGTGCTTTACTGTTTGAACTGAACACGTGCGCGGCGGCTGTTTGAGTAGCTTTGTCTGTTCTGTCGTGGGCGGTGGACGTTGAGCTCCACTGTCAACGCTGCGTAATCAATAATCAATGCAAACCACAGGTAATCACACCTCAAAGTCCCTTTATTTTAAACACCAATCAGTGATGACAGGATTATGTGGGAAGTCGCTGAAGTGCCAAACAGAATGCATGTATCAGGGATCACATTCAAACATTAAACAAACACCAGCGTGTGAGTTAAAAGACACTATCTACACGGCTTCAGTCTAACTTAAATATACTGGCTTTCATAACTCAATGCAGCTGTGTCACGCCGAGCTCATGTGACCCGACCCCCGAGGCTTCGAGCGCTGCCAAACATCTGCAGCTTATATAATCAAACCACCAGTTGCTCAAAAAAAACAAAACAGTGCAGTCACTCATTTTTCTGCAAAAAAATACAATAAAAATAATAATGCAGCGGCTGGAATTCGGCCAAACGCTTCCGGGTTTTGCAACATTTCGGGCCGTATGTCCAGATAGGATAACGCTGCAAAGCAGCAGGGAGTTTCCTATTCCCTGGAAGTGAAATCTAAGTAAGTCAAAAGTCCATCCGAGCGTTGGAAATGTGCAAAAAAGCACCAGTACAGTTGTTGTTCTTTCCAGGTCAAACTCAGTCAGGTGTATGTTGGCTCAGCGACACTAAATACAACTTTAATTACTATAACTGATAGTGTTTACCTACTATTTCATGTCAGCATTAGAAAAACAAAAAAAAAGGTCAATTGTATTGGATTGCAATAGACTGATGCATTAGTTCATTAAGGGCTGCGACGAGTGAATTACTTCACTTAGGGGCCATTTCCTTGCTAATTAAGTTTTAAATTACAATTTAAAAAAAAAAGCAGATAAACTGCAAACAAGGTTAAGTTTGAAAAATGTAAGTGTTACCTGCTGGCTCGCGTGTAATTCAGGCTGTTTGTGCACTGGAAAAGCTGTGGTACAGCAAACAGACCCTTTAATTAGCTGATAATAAAGGTAAAACCCGTATCTAAACCTGTTGATTTAAGGTAAAACACAGATCCAATTGACACACACAGAGTATGAATGGCCCTTCACATCCAATCGGCACCACATGGTACCTTAAATAGTTAAGTAGCAGGACGACCCAGGTTGATATTAAAACTTTTTTTTAAATTATTTAACTCTCCAGTTGTTTGTCGAGGCAAAAGACTACTCTTTTCGAATCCTTTGTGGGAAATTTATTGCTTTTATTTCATTTTTTAAGTTCCTAACGTGCATCGACACGTCTTTGCTTTCACTCTGCTGCAGGTCATGCAGAGCATCCCGTTTCCTTGGCAACGGAAACGGTCCACAACTTTACCAATGACGTAGATATAGTCACATATATTTATTTGCAATTTTCTTGTGGCTTTTTATGCTTCTGTGATTGCAGCATTTTTCCTTTTGCATTTGTTTATTGTGTTTTTTTTTTAATTTTGCATCATTTCTGTCCATAGAAAGATGCAGAAAACGGCGATGCAAGCTGAACCGTGAGTTGATGCATCATCACAGGTCTGTTATTCACCTATTGTATTTCATGTCAATGTGGCTGCTGTGGTACGGTGATAATCGCTTTACTGCTGACTTTACTTTCACACTCACCTGATGACGGCGTCTCTTAATCAATCATGTTTCCTCACATAAACAATATATCGAATGGTTGTGTGTAGAGTCGGATGTCAACTCGCTGCGCAGCGATAAACCCACAGAAAATGTCTCCTCCGTTTTCCGTGGCGTTACGAGCTTCACTGTTTCTCTGTCTTGACCCACAACTTGACTGTTGATTCACAGCAGGCAGCGGTTGTGCGGAGCGAACATCACCTTCAAACACTAAGGTGGATGGAAAAAAAAAGACCCCAAATTACACAAGTTTGCCCTGTCGACATGAAAGGTTAAAAGGTTGTCTTTACAACCTGTGCCCTGCTGTTAACACAGCAAACAACAACAGTTTTATTCATTTAGAACAGCGCAGATGTGAATGATGGAAACTGTATATAGTTTACATACATATATATGTGTATACACATATCGAATGAATATTTATGTCACGTATAGAAAGAAGTAGAAGCCTTGTTAGTGTATTGTTTCTGTAGTCGATAAAGTTCATGTATTAACAGTATTACCATAAATCACATAGGGGACACATCATGTAATGATATAAAATGATTATACCAGAGGCAGATGTGAACCTCCGCTAGTTTGCTGAGCTCCAGCGGCTGCAGAGATTTGCTATGAATAATATTAAAGTTATGAAAACCTTTATCGTAGAAATTGGGAAAAGTGGTATTTTATTTTTCAGAGAGACACGTACACAAGACGTTTAGAAATGGCTCCTGTTGTGATGTCACATCAGGAGTAGAAGTTAATACATATATTAATATATAGGTGTATATATATGGTATAAAAATATATTAATTAATTAATATGTATATCAATTAATTAATAATATGTGTATATATATATGGTGTAAAAATACACCATATGTAAAAAAAAAATATGCTCTATGTTTATAACCACTGTGGACTTTAAAACTGAAAATAACTAAATATAAGACTGTTGTAGGGTTTGTATTGGATAAACAGGAAAAAATAAGGTGATTAATAGTTATAATCCTGTGTCGGAAAACTATTATCACAATAATGAAGTGTTTTTACTATGTAACTGCCCCCAGCCCTTTGAGGGGGCGGGGCATTTCCACCAGAACTGGGCCAATCACCACAGAGAGGGGGCGTGTCGGTAGAAAGGGGAGGGGCCTAAACTGGGATGTTCAGAGTGTGTGTGTGTGTGTGAGAGAAGGCGACTGTATTGCTGCTACAGGTTCACGTCACATGGCTTCTGGACCATTTTAATCTTTATAAATCGTTAGAGAAAATATAAATATTAGGAGCAAAAAAAAAAGGCAGTTTTAGTAACTTAACAATAACCCAATTATTTAAATTAGTACTTCCTGTAATACCTCACCGAGAGATTACTCTCTCGCACTCTACCAGGCTCTCCCACTGTGACATAGAGACTGTTCTAATTTTTTACCACAATGCCTCACACACACACACACACACACACACACACACACACTCACAGACCTTTTGTAGTTCTCCCTTGATAAGCTTTCCTTAATCCACACATCAGAAAATAGTGGGTAGCTCCTTGTCTTGTCAGCCTGCCAGCGGCTAACCAGACATCACGCTCAGTTAATAATAGCCCACCATCTTTGTTTAGGGCCTTGTTCTCAGACACCCATGACCCGGTAATTGGTCAATTTCCAGTTCTGGGACTGCTACCTCCGCACTGTTTTATGTCTTCATCATGGTCGACCGACGCCAACGCTATTTGGTTTTTTTTTCAGTCACCGTCTACAGGGGACAGCACTCAGCTCACTATTTGAGGAGAGCTATACGTCTGAAATAGCTTAATTAGGGAGTTACAATGAGGGACGGCACATTAAATGTCAGATGCTAACATTAGGCTGCAGGTGTGAGCTTATTTAACTGGCTTAGAAAAGAGGCAGGGCGCCACTCTATTCAGAGACTGTTGAGATGCCCTTTGCCAATGCACTTAGACCTCCTCAGCTCCAGATCTGCTTAGCACCCGTTGCCTGTCACGATGTGTGTAATTTCATTTATTAGGGTTTCGGCCCAAAAGCTTTCTCCCCCACCACCCGAAATGTTTAGAGACATCTTAGACTTGAAAGTCTTCAGTTCGTCACCTTTCGCCGTTGTTTCATCGCCGTCCTGATCCCACGCATCAAACCTCTCCCGCCCGATATATAATGATCAGCGCTGGGATTTGCGGGTTTAAGGACGCTTAGAGCAGGGGTTTTAATGTCATGACGTCACATTAATTAGCAGCCACTTTGATCCTTTCAGCCCCTAAGCCGCCAGTCTGTCCCGTTCTGTCTGCGGAGTCAGTGATTCCCTGCAGGACCGTGGAGGAGAATGCACGTCTGCACCGGCGGACGCTCCTGATCCAGCCGACCCTGTAGGCTACCGTTTTTACCGTCTCGGGGAAAGGGAATACAAAAAACAAAAAAACCTACCGAATTCAAGATGGCAGACAAGGATAGCGTGGAGAAGTACCTGGAGAACAACCCCCAGTTCGCCAAAGAGTACTACGACAAGAAGCTGCGCGCCGAAGCCCTGTCCACGGCGTTCTCCGCGCCCGTGGAGTTCACGGACGCCGCCTCCTTCAAGGATGTCACCTCGGTGCAGGAGGCCGCCGTCATCTTCGAGCTGGTCCAGGAGCTGATGAAACAGGAGTGCATGGAGCGCTCCCTGCACAAGGTGCTGCAGAGGATCGCGCTGATCCTGCAGGCCGACCGGGTCAGCTACTACGTGTCCCGGTCGAGAAACGGAATACCCGAGCTGGCCACGTGCCTGTTCGACGTGAAGCCGACCACCAAATACGAGACCAACTTGGTCCACCCGCAGACTGAAATTGTGTTCCCTATAGACATGGGTGTCGTGGGTTTCACCGCGCAGTCCAAAAAGCCACAAAACGTCCCCGACGTCACACAGGTGAGAAGTAGAATGGAATGCACGCGGCGTGTAGTGGTGTGCACAGCTGGAAAAGCAAAAAAAAATGGAGTTTCCCAATTTGTGCACAAACAAAATCTTTGAAATGTTCTGCAGGTTATTGCATTCAAACAAGTATCTGTCGGTACAGACTACCAACAGAACAAAGTGTGCAAATCAAGATAAATGATAAAAAGAAATGTTGTTTTGTAGGATTCAACCTCGTAATGTAAATGCTGCTGCAGACATCACCACCGTGTTCAATGTTGTTGGTAGACCTTCGCACTTCAGTTTGTTGCAGGAGTTGCTCCAAAATGTCAGAAAGAATTAGATTGTTTGCCGGCGCGTCTTGTCTACGTTAATCCTGCCTGAATGTCAGAGAGAGAGAGAGTTGCAAATATCACAGAGAGTTTAACCAGTGCTTAGAAAAACTGTGTTTAAAAGATAGTGATTTTTGCATTTAGATAATAAAATCCAAATTTCAGCATTGGTACCATGCATTAAATAAATGAGAGGAGGAAGCTGCATAAATGCTTTTTCAATCAAAAAAGTCTTACCCTAATATTCCTCATTATATAACTGTAAAACCAGAATATCTATTTAGCTGCATAAAACATTTTAATCCAAACATGAATGTATATTTGCATGAACGGTGTGATTGTATTAGATTATTGAACCTGAACCTTCTTTCTCTCTTTCTCTCGCCGCAGAGTAAACAGTTCTGTGACTTTGTGGACAAACAGACCGGATTCAAGACCCAGTGTTTGCTCTCCTACCCCATCGTTGCAGAAAAAGAATGCCTCGGAGTCGTCATGGCCGTAAACAAAATAGGAGGAGGCAACTTCAGCCCGGACGACGAGGCGGTGAGCACCAACCCGGGACAACTGACCCCCCCTGGAGGGTCAGAAATTGGTTTATTTTAAGTCTTCAGAGCCCATTCGGAAATTGCAGCTAAATAAAGATAATATGTGTAATTACATCTCATCAAAAAAAAAAAAGCTCACTTAGCTTTTGAAAAGAAGCCTAATGATTTACCTCTGACTGGTTATCACTGTGACACTCACCACTGCCAGCAGCTATAAACTCACACGGAGGCACAGGTCCATAAAAGAAGGAGCTGGGATGCATCGGAAATGACACTTTTACAGATAATCGTGCTCGGTTCTTATTTACAGCGACGTGCAGCGTGAAGTGTACAGAGATCTGAGTGATGCACGAGGAAAATGACATGTTTTATCTTTGCATAATATCGCTAATGTTCAAGTTTTAAGACTTATTTTTCGATATTGCATCCCTATGTGATTGAAAGGTCCTATGAAGTTTAGACTGAGGTTGCACTCATGCAGCTAAAGGCCGCCACATTACTCCCACAGAGTTCACCGCTTCCTAAACGTCGACATGTGCCGTGTGTGTGAAATCTGCCGTTACGTGCATGTGTGAAAACCTCCTCTAATCTGATTTGTCCCGCAGCTCTTCCACAAGTACATGCACTTTGCTCAAGTCATCAGCCTGCAGTACTACACGTCCTACATGTACAACGTGGAATCCAGGAGGAGTCAGGTAGCTGGAATTTCGCCGTTGACGTGAATGAAATAAAAAAACCAACACTCGCCATGACTCAACCTCCCTGTCCGCTTCGCAGGTGCTGCTCTGGTCGGCCAGCAAAGTGTTTGAGGAGTTGACAGACATTGAGAGACAGTTCCACAAAGCCCTCTACACCGTCAGGGTTTATCTAAACTGTGAGCGGTACTCCGTGGGCCTGCTGGACATGACCAAAGAGAAGGTTGGTCCAACAGGATTTATTAGGTTTCAGAGACACCGTTAAATAAACGCATTTATAACACGCATAAATAACCCAAAATGATCTTCCTCTGTGTTTGTTTTCCCCCCTCCAGGAATTCTATGATGAATGGCCGGTGAAACTGGGAGATGTGGAACCCTATAAAGGACCAAAAACGCCGGACGGCAGGGTAATAAAGCTCAGGAAATGGCGTTGGGTTGACCTGTGCTGTTTCTCAGCATAAACGGTGTCTTGATTTATCGCTTCTCTCTGTTGTTCAGGAAATTATCTTTTACAAGATCATCGACTACCTGCTGGAAGGCCCCAAAGAAGAAATCAAAGTCATACCGTGAGCAGCTTCATGCATTACATGCACCGCACTGCAAAAGAAATGCAATTAGTCCAATAATGAGTAGAAATAAAAATGTGATTCCATTATGCTGATTTAAATTTTAGACAAAAAGACCAATATATGAAATGGGAAAACTCCAAATGATAAAACGTGATTAAACTTGTTGACGAGCTGTTTTTTGCAGGTTTTGCACCAACATGAAGCTGCAGCCTTACGCTGAAAAGTGTGATTTCATGTCGAGGCAACATCTGCACGACGTTCATGTGTGTTTTGTTTTTCTCCTCCAGGGGTCCGCCTGCAGACCACTGGGCTCTGGTCAGCGGGCTGCCCACCTACGTCGCAGAGAACGGTTTTGTAAGTGTCTCACGGCAGATTCACTGGAGAATAGAGAGAGAAGCTAACATGCAACGTACAATAAAAACACACACACACACACACACTTTTAAAAAAGTACTAGTAAAATAAAATATTTAAACTTTATCATTCTTTTTTACATGAACAAAATGCACAATTTTGATAGTTGATGAACCAAAAGTTTTTGACTTTTCTCATCTTTCCAATCGTTATGTGTCACTTTCTCATATATACTGTAGTTAAGAAGCGGGTAAATCCTGCATTTAATGTGATATTCGTCCTATGATGTCGTTTTTTTCTAGTGTAAAAATATCAACAAGCTTTACTGTAAAGGATTCATTCATTCTAAACCCAGCAACAGCTGCTGCAGAGATAAACACAACTCACAACAGATAAAGGGAGGAAAAAAGCAAAGTTTAATTATGAACAGCAGTAATTATCAGTGATTTCTCATAATAAAAACGCGTTTCCTCTCTGCAGATTTGTAACATGATGAACGTGGCGGCCGACGATTACTTCACTTTCCAGGTGAGTGGTCGTTTAGCTTCTCATGTGCAACGTGCACTATTGTGCACTACAAAGATGCATTGACTTTTAAAATGAAATGGAACCTACATTGAACTACAGATGCGGATGGTCCCTGTAGGTTTTTTTTTTCTCTGTCTCTCGCAGAAAGAGGCCGTGGATGAAACAGGTTTCGTCATCAAGAACGTCCTGTCCCTGCCCATCGTCAACAAGAAGGAGGAAATCGTGGGCATCGCCACGTTCTACAACAGGAAAGACGGAAAACCCTTCGACGAGCACGACGAGCAGATCACCGAGGTGAGCCGAGCTTCCCCACATATCTGCTCGAGGATTTTTGCAGCACAGACTCATCCCTCCATTTTTTTTTTTTTTTTTTGCCGCAGGCCCTGACGCAGTTCCTGGGCTGGTCGGTGCTGAACTGCGACACCTACGACAGGCTGAACCGCATGGAGTACAGGAAAGACATCGCCCAGGAGATGCTCATGTACCAGACCAAGTGCACGAAGTCCGAGCTGCAGTCCATCCTGGTCAGTATTCCCCGCCGCGCTCGTCCTCCCGTCGCCATCAGCCCGACTATCGGAGCTAATTGAACGTCTGGTGGATCGTTTCTAACAATGGTTGCTGCTTGAACGAATAATCCATACGTAATCAAGAAAACGCTGTCATTTCTGCTTCGTCGTGGTCGATCCACAGGAACTCAAGACAAGTCAATCACTAAAAAAACTGTTTGTTTCTCTGCCTTTTTGTTTCTTTTTGACCAGAACACAAAAGAGAAGTTCGACGCGGAGCCTGAGGACTGCGACCAGAAAGAGATGTATAAGCTATTGGTGAGATTCTGTATAAAATAAAAACCAGAAGCCGTGCACAGGATTATCACATTACTCACTGAGTCGCAGGAGAACCACATAAATCTGTGATTCAGATGAGAAATTAGCATATTCAGTACTTAACACCTGCATCATTTAGGATGTCGGGAAATTATTTCACCGAGCCTAATTCCCAAATCAAATTAAATTCCCCCTGAGAAATGTAATACCTTCTGTGAAATAATACTTTTGTTTATCCTTAAGCCTGTCACTTGACGTTTCAATCGCGCTCCGTCATCATCGACTTTTTTTTTTTTCAGAGAACGGTCTGCCCGAAAGCCGAAAACGTCCAGGGGGAGGATCTGTACCTGTTCTCCTTCAGCGACTTCCCGGCCTCGGAGCTGGACCTCGTCAAGGCCGGGATCCGCATGTTCTTCGAGCTCGGCGTCGTGGAGAAGTTCAAGGTTCCCGCCGAGGTGCGTCCCGCTAGCGGAGAGACAACGCCGCTCACTGGTCTCCCGTTAAATTAAAACGTCCCTCGCTTTAATATTATTATCATCATTACAGGTTCTGACCAGGTGGATGTACACGGTGAAGAAGGGCTACCGTGACATCACCTACCACAACTGGAGGCACGGCTTCAACGTGGGCCACACCATGTTCTGCCTGCTGCAGGTAACAGGAACATCAGCAACTTTAGATGGTATAATTAAAGACAAAAACATGCATATGAGTAACGGCGCTTCCCAACGCTTGTAGTAGACATTTATCAGTATATTTAGCTTAAGTACAGGTCAGAATCTGCCCCCCACTAACACATGGCTGCAGCCGGTAATCAATGGTCTGTCTCCCGCTCTGCAGACAGGAAAGCTGAGGAAGTACTACTCTGATCTGGATGCCTTCGCCATGGTGTCGGCCGCTTTCTGCCACGATATCGACCACAGAGGAACCAACAACCTCTACCAGACAAAGCGAGTCACGACATTTGATCCCGCGCGCGTGTGTGTGTGTGTATCCTATGTGTGGAAGTTTGACCTTCCTCCTCACTCTCCGCGTCTGTTTTTTTCCACGTCTCTGCAGGAGTGCGCATCCCCTGGCCAAGCTTCACGGCTCCTCCATCATGGAGAGGCACCACTTGGAGTACAGTAAGACGCTCATGGCCGATGAGGTGCGTGGAGCTTTAATATCCTTATTTAACATCATAGCTATTTCACATAACATTAAACACACGTGACCGGTCGGCGTTTGTCTCTCCCGCAGAGCCTGAACATCTTCTGCAACCTCCAGAAGCGTCAGTTCGAGAACGTGCAGCACTTGTTCGACGTCTGCATCATCGCCACCGACCTGGCTCTTTATTTCAAGTGAGTTGTCTGAAATAAACTATTTTTAAATATGTGTAATTGAATTAAACCATTAAAAAACTGCATTTGTATTATAAATGTGCATATTTTATGTGGTCTTTAACAAATGATATAATTCTAGCATCTTAAAATGTTCCAATCCTTATTATTATATCATCAGCTACAGAATATTTCTCTCCATTAAGAGGGAGTAAATGCACTAATTTGTTCCCACGCAGAAAGAGAACCATGTTCCAAAACATCGTGAACGCGACGGAGCCCATGACGGACGAGAAGGAGGCCACGGAATTCGTTTCCAACAACCCCATCAGGAAGGAAATCGTCATGTATGTGTCCCGTGCGAGCGGGAAACAGCACAAAAGTTCTTGTGCAGTTTAAAAATATTTGCAAAGAGCTTTCTGAAATGTTCACATTATAAATTTGCACTGATGAATATATACAGGACTTACTTCCCTCTGTTGCATAGTGTTGCCATATTTAGCGATTTTATAAAAAAATCAATGTTTTACTGTTTGGTTGTAGAAATTGTGTCTTTAAGTTAAAAGAACAAAAAAAGAATCACATCACATCACCAGGGAATCCTGTTTTCACTCCTTTGTCCATGCATGGATGTATTAAAAGACGTCATTGCGACGATCTCCCCCAGTGGCCACTCGTGGTACTGCAACAAAAATATTTTTTTTCCCCTATAGATGGCAATAGTAAAAGAGAAAACCCACAGTTATAATCCTAATAATTACTAATCTTTGTTTTACTTTTCCATCTTGCTCTGAAATAATGCATCCATGACATGGACTTATAAAAATGTATTGAACCTCCAGGGCACATTTGTTGAAAAGCTGAAAAGCATTCAGCTCCAAACTCAGGAAGTGCAAGAAGTTGCATGGTGTTGCCATATGGCAACAGCATGCAATAGAGGGATCTCACATCACCAAATAAGTATTTTAGAAGCCACACAAGCTTCACGGCAAAGTGCTGTCCTCCTGCAGTACGTCAGTAGGAAGTTGCATGGCGGCGTCTCCACTTTTCCTGACTTTGTCTCTCACCTCCAGGGCCATGATGATGACAGGTTGTGACTTGTCAGCTATCTGCAAACCCTGGGAGGTACAGAGCAAGGTGAGCGGCCTTCACTGCCTTCACATGTAGTGATTTAAAAAATTTACGAGGAAGGTTGCAAGAGGCGAGAAAAACACAAAAAAACACACACAGTAAGCTCAGGAGCAAAAAAAAAAAAAAGAACAAAGGTTGTGTTTTACAAACTGAATTTATAATATCCTGCTTTTCCCCAGTTGCAGATATGCTTAGATCTGGCTACTCTCTGGTAAGATAGTGGGAACTACAGGTATTTGTTTTCCATCACAGGAATGTGATGTTAATGTAATGAATCAGATTCCCCATAGGTCGCAAGTTGTATATTTTACAATGCGTATTAGGACCAAATATAAAAAGAAAAAGACTATGAGGAGAAGGAGGTTTTGTTATTAGTTGTTATTTTTTTTCTCCATCCCTTAGTGGAATAAATTCCAAATGTCTACAATAAAAAAAAAAGAAACTGTGAGAATAAAAGTTGAAATGTCAAAGACAAAGTCAAAATATTAATGGTGCTGCTGTCAACTTTATTCTCAAATTACCAAAAAAAATGCATTTTTTGGCACCTCTTCCGCAGACAGGCGAGCGCCTTGACCTGATCCTGCATAAATACTGAACACTGACAGAGAGTAAAACGGGTTCAAGCTCATTTTTTTCCTTTTTTTTTTTTATCCGCACTCATTTCCTCCCTTTATTACTCAATTTCCCCGCATCTGTGTGTGTCCCCAGGTGGCTCTGATGGTTGCTGCTGAATTCTGGGAACAGGGAGATTTGGAGAGAAATGTTCTGGACCAACAACCAATTGTAAGGTTTCTTCTTCTCTTCCCTTTACATTCTTCTTTTTTTTTCCTACATAACTTAGCAAATCGAATGCTTAACCTTCACTTCTCTCTCTTTTTCTGTCTCTTTCAGCCCATGATGGACAGAAACTGTGCTGAACAGCTGCCAAAGATGCAGTGTGGTTTCATTGACTTTGTGTGCTCATTTGTATACAAGGTAAGCTGGAGCTGGACTGGAAAAGAACCCAGTGTTTGTTTTCACATGTGTGTGTGTGTGTGCACGAGGAGTTTTTCGCTTCCCGTGTTGCAACAAAATCAGCGTTGGGATTTAATCTCGCTTCTCTGAGCGCCGGTGCCGCTGCAGCTTTAACTGTCCTAGGCCTGGATAACAGGACGTGGGGAGGCGTGAACCTGGTGAACCGCGGCAGGAATGTCAGCGCGCTGTTTGTCAGTCAGGACGCTGTTTGGACAAGAAACCAAGCTGCGTCCGTGACATTGAACATGCCTGGCAGCCATAGTCGGAGACGTGCTGAAACCCCCGACCACACAAATACAATACAAATCATACATGAATCCGACGTGTTTGTTATTTTTTCCAGGAGTTCTCCAGGTTCCACAAAGAGATCCAGCCCATGTTTGACGGCCTGAACAACAACAGGTCACACTGGAACGAGCTGGCCGAGGTGTACAACTCCAAGATGAAGGCCATCGAGGACGAGAAGAAGAAACTGGAAAACCCGACAAGCGGTAAAGCTCGGACACACGAATGAGTGTGTGTGTATGTGTGTGTGTGTGTGTGTGGACAGTGTGTAAACGCCTCTGTCTTTCCTTCTTTCCCCTCCAGGAGGTGGTGGGGACGGGAAGTCAAAAACCTGCAGCATCTGCTAAACCCCCTTAATGCTGCTGCTGCTCGGATGCGGACCGGAACCAGTCCGGTTAGGACTCTCCTAGGCTACTCTCCTAGACTAGACTAGCTCGGTCCGATCCACACCGGCGTAGTTCTTTTTTTTTTTTCCCCAGACAGGGGCCTAGCCTGCTTTAGCCTAGCGGTAGTCACGTCTGGATCAGGCCGGCCGAACCGGCGTCCGAGGAGGGAAGAGTCGGGGACGTCTTGGAGGAAAAACTCTGCAGGAGAAGCTGCTGGACTCTGAACTTCCTCCTCCTTCCTCCGCAAGTCACGAACATTTTAAAGAAGCATCGCAGACACGGACCAGAGTATTTTTCCTTTCAGTTTAGCGAGTAAATATTCCTGTGCATGTATTTTTTTTTTTAAAGCATGGTCGGATAAACGTGAGCAGAAGTAAAGTTTGAACTAGAAGCTGAAATAGGGCGCTGCATGTGCTGCAGGTGGTGGATTCACACGCATGCCAAAGCCAACCTTTTCAGACCTATCGGCAGTCACTTAACACGTACGCGTAGCGCGACGTAGGTTGCACGACGCACTTGCTGTAGCCGCTGCTGTTTGGGCGGCGGCGGCGGCGGGCCACGAACGGAAGGGCGGGAGGGACAACGAGAGCAGGACGGACGGGGTTAAAACGATGCTGAAGTAGTGGTTGTCAAACGAATTCCTTGCGCATGAAGGATGTGTTAATGTAAAAATAAGAAAAGAGAAAAAAAAATGAAGCTTAGAAACTATGAGTGACAACGCTCAACCAACAAGGGCTGATGTTCTCTGACCTCGACAGGCACTGAGGACGATATTTAATATGCAATCTATCTATACGTATATATATATATTTTTTGGATTCTTTGAGAATTTTGTACTTGAGTCGGCTTTAGGGGTGGAGACAGGCTTCGAGGGGGATCTGAATCTGAACAAATGCACGCTAAAAAACGAGGAAAAAAAAATAGCATTTGTGCAACTTCTTTTCAGCTTTGTGAACCACCTGCGAGCCGTCATCTTTATCTGTCCAACAACCTGGAAAAATAACTTAAGCATTGTATTATATATAACATTATGTATTACACCGATGTTTAGAGAGCGAACCTACAGTTCCATATCACATTCACGAAAACATGTACTTCTTTTAAATGTGCACGATTTCACATGTATATAGTTTATGATATAGAAAATTGTAAAATGTAAATTGTATAAACTTAAAATGGATTTGAGGGATGTTAAGGGAACTTTTGTTTCTCCTCAGGAGGCAGCAGTCAGTCAGACAGGGGGACAGTAGATCTACCTCTCCTAAGAAGATTTGACAGGATTTGATTTGATTGTCAGCCAGCATTCGGAATCCTCGCAGATTTAGGCTTTAAATACCCTTCTTACGCCGGAGGTAAGGCAGGCTACCCGAGCCTTTCTATCATATGCATGTGCGGATGACTTTGTTTTGTAACGTGGCGGATGCGGCGACGGCGCCGGCATTGATCATCTGATTGTGCAGGTCAAAGTCCTTCACTGATGCAACAGTGAGATCGATAGTGCAATAACTGCTGATTGAATGATGTAAAACCCCAGCCTGAACATCTGCCACCGCGCGTTTCCTTGCAAACACGGGCGAGAATTCGGCTGATCCACCGATCCCCGCTAAACTTCCCACCAAACTAAACTTCTTTTCCGGCTTCCTGTTACACAATGTCATCTTCCCCCGCTAATCGATAGGGCGTCCAGCAACGGCGCGTAATCCTATCAGAATGGCTTTGGGACTTCCTGGCCACTCCTTCTCTGCTGCTGGAAGGTGTGAAGGGAGGTGTGGTGATCACTGCAGCCAGAACCCGTGCAAGTTAAAAAACACAGTTCTGACTTCAGTGATTTTTTTTTCTTTTGCTCGGTGAGGTACCAAACAAACGCACTGGTTGCTTTCCAACTCATCCACATCAACTGTCTTTCAGACGTTTAGAAATCTTGTCGCTTGATGTATGAAGACGACCTCTACTGTATGTACTGTATGTGTCATGAGATGTAATGTGTGAGCAAAATAAAGGAATTTATGGAGCCGATTGCCCTCAATATATATGCATATATATTAGTAAGCAGGAGCCACTTTTTTTTTTTCTTCTTCTCGTATTCGCAGCGCGACTTGTGGATGTGAAGGTTAGACAAGAGGCCGAGGAGTGAACTTACAAAACCTTCGGGCTTAGCTGCAACAAGCGCTCGTTCTTAGCCACATATCGTGCGGGGATCTTAGAGGCTCCAAAGCTGGATGAGCCTCCGGGGGAAAGAGGATCAGTGGATTGTTCCTGATCCCTGCCTGATACGATGTTGTCTGGCTGAGTTCGACATCTCGTGTCCTACCGGCGGCGGTGAGTGTTTGTGCGTGTGTGTGTGTGTGTGTGTGGAAAAACCCGAGACGGCATTTATGTGTTAAAACAAACAGGCATAACAAAAAGAGCTGGAGTGGTTTGAGTGCAGCTGTTGCTGAGCCCCCCCCCCTCTCCTCCCAAACCCCCCGGTGAGATGGGATTGCTGACAAGAGAAAAATCTATCTATCACTTTTTTGGCGCACTTCACCTGAATCAACATGGCCTCTCGTTTCCCTCGCTTAGTGATGATCGATCGCCCCGTCTCCCCTCACTTAAAAAATACGACTGTAAACTACCTTAAACACTAGATTTTTCAGGTTTTTCAGCTAACTGAAAGCAACGGGCTGCTATAGCTGAGTTCACTACACCTCAGCTGTTATATTACTCCATGAATCAGTGAAAGCAGAGACGTTGGAACCACGCGGAGTCAAGGCCGCAATCTGTCCCCGGCAACGGCGACGCCTCACGCTGATGCTCGTCGCCTTTGTGGAGGAGCAGATGCCGTCCGGCGCCTCCACTCGCTCTTTAACGCACCGCGGTGTGAATCAGACGCGAGCATTAAAACACACAAACACAGCAGCGGGTGTCGTTATGATTCTGACGCACGTTTCTCTCTTCCTGTTTTTGAATCGTTTTCTCCGCAGCAAACACTGATGGGATTGAAGCAGAGAGCCGGTGGCAGACGTGCGCATCAAAGACTCTTGACAGTTTAAGCGGTAAACATTGTTGTTTATTTCTGGAAACACTCCTGGAACATACAGTCGGGCGCATCCGTATGCAAACAAGGGCTTGTTTAATGCCAGCCGGAGCGCGGGAGGAGGCGTATTCGCAGCGGGGACGTCGCCAGCCGTCAGAGAAACATGTCTTCAAAGTAGTCATCGAACTCCTCCTCCCTGAAGAGACAGAACAAACCGCACACATATAGGAGTGTTAGTTCCCGTCCTCCTGCTACTAAACATCTTTTCAGTGATAGGACAGAAATTCCAATGTCAGGCGACGCCTGACAGGCGTAGTTTAAAGGTTTTGGGACTCTCCTGACAGTTCGTCACAGCTTTGTGCGGGGATATGTAAGTGGTCCACATACCGCTCTATATAAAGATCAGTAACCTACATAAGCTCAGCGCTAACGACTGGCTGTGATGGTTTTAGAACGGCTTACTGGGTGCCATTTAATATGAACGTCACCTTGATTTTTCCTCCACGGCGGGGGCGGGTCCTCGCCAGTGGTCCGCTTCTGATTGGGCCTCCGGCTCGTCTCCAGCCTCCGAGTCTAATAGGTGAGTATCCAGAGAGTATGAGTCACACTTACAGTAAGGAGAGCCTGTGTTTATAATGTCACGGCTTCACTGTTTCAGCCTCAGTGTCATTTGTAAGTCTGAGAGGATGAGGGAATTGAATTTGGTTCAGATGTGCAGCAGATTAATCACTAAATCTCACCGTGTCGGCATCGATCTATGAATGAAAGGAGCATGACTCTGCAAACATATTTGCGCTTTACTCTCCCTAAATTAAATCAGAAAATAAGCCCAGGTGTATTGTTTAGTGTAATACATGGTTTCCGGAACCATGTATTTTTATAATAAGCATGAGCTTACATCAATGTCAGCTCATGGAGATGTGCATTCTTCGTATTAGGCTATGGAAGTGTTAAATCTGTATTTTGTTTTTGGTTATATTTATTCCAGTAGTGGGCATAATATTTATTTACAGTATTAAACATTCATGGTATTTCATGCACTCTTACCAGAGCTAGCTTACAACTAATTTGCATCTGATTACTAAGTACTAGCTGGCCATGTGTTGTTATTCTTAATGCAGTCCTTCCTCTGTCGCTCTGTGTCAAAATCTACATTCACTGAATTTATTATTTTGGGGGGTCAATAGGGCACCGGTTGCATTTTTTTTTTACCCTGGGGCACCCTAAAATTTTAATCATGCCATGGTCAAACATGTGCAAAAAAATGTGGCTTGTTTTTTTCCTTTCTTTCTTTTCCTCCTTTCCAAAAGCCTCCCTGAAACCATTTAAATGTTGTAGGAATCATACATTCATTAAAATCAAGTTCATCCTTCAACAGCTGCAATAGAGAGCGTGTTTGTGTATAAACTCAACTCTTGAACTCAATGCCATAACCTCTTTTTTTTCCCCCTTTCTTCTGTACGTTCCCCCCCATCTCACCCACCCACCCATCCATCCATCCACACTGTGAAATAGGCAGAACAGGGACACGGAAGGGGAGGGGGGTGGGGACATAATTCATTTTAGGCTGCTCACAGAGAAGGGGAAAAAAAAAGATAAGGAGGGAGAAGAAAGTGAAAACAGTTGAGGAGAAGCAGACCTGCTGTCGGTGCTCTATTATGCACGGGGCCTAATGGATGGTGATTCCAGGAGGGATTGTCAGGGTGTATTTAGCCCAAAAAATGTAGGGAGTATCACGCCTTATAGGCCTTGGGGAGTAGATCATAAACTCTCCAATGTGTGTGTTTTTTTAAAAGGAGGAGGTGTCCATATATGTTTGTGTGTGTTTATGTGGGAGGTTACCTTTGTCCGACTCCTCTGAGCTGCTGGAAGAGGAGGATTGATCTGCAGAGAAACAGAGGTGGGGGAATCTTCAAAACAACAACGGCAAGCACAAATGTAAAACCATATTTGTATGATTTCCAAGAAATGATGCAAGCGTAGGAGAAGAGAGGAGTCACACCCCTGTGTTTCTTATGTTTGTCTTTGTGTTTGTGCTTCTTCTTCTTCTTCGTCTTCTCTGATGGCTCCTGGTTCTCCTCTGAAACCCGTTTAGTCCTTCTCTTAGCCTTCACCTCTTTCCTCCTGGAAACAGATGCACAGGATGACCAAACTGCGTGTTGGAATGTAAACCTGCTTAAAGTCACACATTGATACAAAAAAAGCATCTAAGGTGATATACATGCTGCTTACTTGTGATGGTAGTTGAGTTTGAATGAGCATTCAGGGCATAGTCCTAGAACAGACATGAAGTCATCATTAATTAGTAGCTGATTTCAAGTATATGTGAACTGAGAGTCAAACTTATTAGTTTGGATACAGTTCTTAATGAATTTTTGGGCGACATAGTATAGTATGACCTTTTTTGGGCGACATAGTATAGTATGACCTTTTTTGAGCGACATAGTATAGTATGACCTTTTTTGGGCAACATACTATAGTATGACCTATTTTGGGCGACATACTATAGTATGACCTTTTTTGAGCGACATAGTATAGTATGACCTTTTTTGGGCGACATAGTATAGTATGACCTTTTTTGGGCGACATACTATAGTATGACCTTTTTTGAGCGACATAGTATAGTATGACCTTTTTTGAGCGACATAGTATAGTATGACCTTTTTTGGGCGACATACTATAGTATGACCTTTTTTGAGCGACATAGTATAGTATGACCTTTTTTGAGCGACATAGTATAGTATGACCTATTTTGGCCACCATACTATAGTATGACCTTTTTTGGGCGACATACTATAGTATGACCTTTTTTGAGCGACATAGTATAGTATGACCTTTTTTGGGCGACATACTATAGTATGACCTTTTTTGAGCGACATAGTATAGTATGACCTTTTTTGAGCGACATAGTATAGTATGACCTATTTTGGCCACCATACTATAGTATGACCTTTTTTGAGCGACATAGTATAGTATGACCTTTTTTGAGCGACATAGTATAGTATGACCTTTTTTGAGCGACATAGTATAGTATGACCTTTTTTGGGCGACATAGTATAGTATGACCTTTTTTGGGCGACATAGTATAGTATGACCTTTTTTGAGCGACATAGTATAGTATGACCTATTTTGGCCACCATACTATAGTATGACCTTTTTTGAGCGACATAGTATAGTATGACCTTTTTTGAGCGACATAGTATAGTATGACCTTTTTTGAGCGACATAGTATAGTATGACCTTTTTTGGGCGACATAGTATAGTATGACCATTTTTGGGCGACATAGTATAGTATGACCTATTTTGGGCGACATAGTATAGTATAAACTTTTTTGGGTGAGATACTATAGTATGACCTTTTTTGAGCAACATAGTATAGTATGACCTATTTTGGCCACCATACTATAGTATGACCTTTTTGGAGCGACATAGTATAGTATGACCTTTTTTGAGCGACATAGTATAGTATGACCTTTTTTGAGCGACATAGTATAGTATGACCTATTTTGGGCGACATAGTATAGTATGACCATTTTTGGGCGACATAGTAAGTATGACCTTTTTTGAGCGACATAGTATAGTATGACCATTTTTGAGCGACATAGAATAGTATGACCTTTTTAGGGCGACATAGTATAGTATGACCATTTTTGAGCGACATAGAATAGTATGACCTTTTTTGGGCGACTTAGTATAGTATGACCTATTTTGGCCACCATACTATAGTATGACCTTTTTTGAGCGACATAGTATAGTATGACCTTTTTTGGGCGATATAGTATAGTATGACCTATTTTGGCCACCATACTATAGTATGACCTTTTTTGAGCGACATAGTATAGTATGACCTTTTTTGAGCGACATAGTATAGTATGACCTATTTTGGGCGACATAGTATAGTATGACCATTTTTGGGCGACATAGTATAGTATGACCATTTTTGGGCGATATAGTATAGTATGACCTATTTTGGGCACCATAGTATAGTATGACCTTGTTTGGGCGACATAGTATAGTATAAACTTTTTTGGGTGAGATACTATAGTATGACCTTTTTTGAGCGACATAGTATAGTATGACCTTTTTTGGGCGACATACTACAGTATGACCTTTTTTGGGTGACATAGTATAGTATGACCTTTTTTGGGCGACATAGTATAGTATAAACTTTTTTGGGTGAGATACTATAGTATGACCTTTTTTGAGCGACATAGTATAGTATGACCTTTTTTGGGCGACATACTACAGTATGACCTTTTTTGGGTGACATTGTATAGTATGACCTTTTTTGAGCGACATAGTATAGTATGACCTTTTTTGTGCACCATAGTATAGTATGACCATTTTTGAGCGACATACTACAGTATGACCTTTTTTGGGTGACATTGTATAGTATGACCTTTTTTGAGCGACATAGTATAGTATAAACTTTTTTGGGTGACATACTATAGTATGACCTTTTTTGGGCGACATACTATAGTATGACCTTTTTTGAGCGACATAGTATAGTATGACCTTTTTTGTGCACCATAGTATAGTATGACCATTTTTGAGCGACATACTATAGTATAAACTTTTTTGGGTGACATACTATATATATATAGTATGACCTTTTTTTGGGTAATATAATTAGGGCTGGACCTGGCAGGCCTAATACATTGCTATGCTGCAATAGGTTAGTCTGCTGGGCCCTCATGAGATACTCTGAGCTTCTTTTTCTTTCTTCTATTTGAAATACTAATGACCCACTGATATACTTTTTAATCTGTTGTGTTTCCAAAATCCTGCCCTGTTTTTTCTCATTCACAGAGCATGCTGCAGTGCAGACACTGAGGGATATTCGGTTGTTGAAGGGTCTGTTACTGTCCTGGTTTACCCGGCAGCTGTGATGGATCCAGTCACCTCAACCTCGACATACACCACAATTGATTTTATTCCTGTTATTCCATTTAATGTCATCTTCAACTTGTCCTGTTCTAAATGTATTGTTTCCATCTGCACATATCATGTCATCTATTGCACACCTGTCCATCCTGGAAGAGAGATCCCTACTCTGTTATTTTACCTTGTTCGATATGAGTGTCTGAGGGCAGGGGATGTTGTGTTCGTTTTGTACAAACTGTAAAGCCCAGTGGGGCAAATCTGTGATTTGTGATTGTAGGCTATAGAAATAAAATTATATTGAATTGAATTGAGCTTTTTTTGGGTGAAAAAGTATAACATGACCTTTTATATGCAACACACTTTAGTATGATGTTTTTTGGGCGACATAGTATGGTATGACCTTTTTTGAGCGACATACTATAGTATGACCTTTTTTGGGCGACATACTATAGTATGACCTTTTTTGAGCGACATACTATAGTATGACCTTTTTTGGGCGACATACTATAGTATGACCTTTTTTAGCCACCATACTATAGTATGACCTTTTTTGAGCGACATAGTATAGTATGACCTTTTTTGAGCGACATAGTATAGTATGACCTTTTTTGAGCGACATACTATAGTATGACCTATTTTGGGCGACATAGTATAGTATGACCTATTTTAGCCACCATACTATAGTATGACCTTTTTTGAGCGACATAGTATAGTATGACCTTTTTTGGGCAACATAATATAGTATGACCTATTTTGAGCGACATAGTATAGTATGACCTATTATGGGCGCCATAGTATAGTATGACCTTTTTTGAGCGACATAGTATAGTATGACCTTTTTTGGGCAACATACTATAGTATGACCTTTTTTGAGCCACATAGTATAGTATGACCTTTTTTGGGCGACATACTATAGTATGCCCTTTTTTGAGCGACATACTATAGTATAACCTATTTTGGGCGACATTGTATAGTATGACCTATTTTGGCCACCATATTATAGTATGACCTTTTTTGACCGACATAGTATAGTATGACCTTTTTTGGGCGAAATAGTATAGTATGACCTATTTTGAGCGACATAGTATAGTATGACCTATTTTAGCCACCATACTATAGTATGACCTTTTTTGAGCGACATACTATAGTATGACCTTTTTTGGGCGAAATAGTATAGTATGACCTTTTTTGGGCGATATAGTATAGTATGACCTTTTTTGGGCACCATAGTATAGTATGACCTTTTTTGGGCAACATAGTATAGGATGACCTTTTTTGAGCGACATAGTATATTATGACCTATTTTGAGCAACATAGTATAGGATGACCTTTTTTGAGCGACATACTATAGTATGACCTTTTTTGAGCGACATAGTATAGTATGACCTTTTTTGAGCGACATAGTATAGTATGACCTTTTTTGAGCCAAATAGTATAGTATGACCTTTTTTGAGCGACATACTATAGTATGACCTTTTTTGGGCGACATAGTATAGTATGACCTTTTTTGAGCGACATACTATAGTATGACCTTTTTTGAGCAACATACTATAGTATGACCTTTTTTGGGCGACATACTATAGTATGACCTTTTTTGGGCGAAATAGTATAGTATGACCTTTTTTGGGCAACATACTATAGTATGACCTATTTTGAGCGACATACTATAGTATGACCTATTTTGGGCGACATAGTATAGTATGACCTATTTTAGCCACCATACTATAGTATGACCTTTTTTGAGCGACATACTATAGTATGACCTTTTTTGGGCGAAATAGTATAGTATGACCTTTTTTGGGCACCATAGTATAGTATGACCTTTTTTGGGCAACATAGTATAGGATGACCTTTTTTGAGCGACATAGTATATTATGACCTATTTTGAGCAACATAGTATAGGATGACCTTTTTGAGCGACATACTATAGTATGACCTTTTTTGAGCGACATAGTATAGTATGACCTTTTTTGAGCGACATAGTATAGTATGACCTTTTTTGAGCCAAATAGTATAGTATGACCTTTTTTGAGCGACATACTATAGTATGACCTTTTTTGGGCGACATAGTATAGTATGACCTTTTTTGAGCGACATACTATAGTATGACCTTTTTTGAGCAACATACTATAGTATGACCTTTTTTGAGCAACATACTATAGTATGACCTTTTTTGGGCGACATAGTATAGTATGACCTTTTTTGAGCAACATAGTATAGTATGACCTTTTTTGAGCGACATAGTATAGTATGACCTTTTTTGAGCAACATAGTATAGTATGACCTTTTTTGGGCAACATACTATAGTATGACCTATTTTGAGCGACATAGTATAGTATGACCTTTTTTGAGCAACATACTATAGTATGACCTTTTTTGGGCGACATAGTATAGTATGACCTTTTTTGAGCGACATAGTATAGTATGCCCTTTTTTGAGCGACATAGTATAGTATGACCTTTTTTGGGCAACATAATATAGTATGACCTATTTTGAGCGACATAGTATAGTATGACCTATTATGGGCGCCATAGTATAGTATGACCTTTTTTGAGCGACATAGTATAGTATGACCTTTTTTGGGCAACATACTATAGTATGACCTATTTTGAGCGACATAGTATAGTATGACCTTTTTTGAGCGACATAGTATAATATGACCTTTTTTGAGCGACATACTATAGTATGACCTTTTTTGGGCGACATACTATAGTATGACCTTTTTTGGGCGACATACTATAGTATGACCTTTTTTGAGCCACATAGTATAGTATGACCTTTTTTGGGCGACATACTATAGTATGACCTTTTTTGGGCGACATACTATAGTATGACCTATTTTGGGCGACATTGTATAGTATGACCTATTTTGGCCACCATATTATAGTATGACCTTTTTTGACCGACATACTATAGTATGACCTTTTTTGGGCGAAATAGTATAGTATGACCTTTTTTGGGCAACATACTATAGTATGACCTATTTTGAGCGACATAGTATAGTATGACCTTTTTTGACCAACATAGTATAGTATGACCTTTTTTGAGCGACATACTATAGTATGATGTTTTTTGGGCGACATAGTATGGTATGACCTATTTTGGCCGCCATAGTATAATATGACCTTTTTTGGGCGACATACTATAGTATGACCTTTTTTGAGCGACATAGTATAGTATGACCTTTTTTGAGCGACATAGTATAGTATGACCTATTTTGGCCACCATACTATAGTATGACCTTTTTTGGGCGACATACTATAGTATGACCTTTTTTGAGCGACATAGTATAGTATGACCTTTTTTGGGCGACATACTATAGTATGACCTTTTTTGAGCGACATAGTATAGTATGACCTTTTTTGAGCGACATAGTATAGTATGACCTATTTTGGCCACCATACTATAGTATGACCTTTTTTGAGCGACATAGTATAGTATGACCTTTTTTGAGCGACATAGTATAGTATGACCTTTTTTGAGCGACATAGTATAGTATGACCTTTTTTGGGCGACATAGTATAGTATGACCTTTTTTGGGCGACATAGTATAGTATGACCTTTTTTGAGCGACATAGTATAGTATGACCTATTTTGGCCACCATACTATAGTATGACCTTTTTTGAGCGACATAGTATAGTATGACCTTTTTTGAGCGACATAGTATAGTATGACCTTTTTTGAGCGACATAGTATAGTATGACCTTTTTTGGGCGACATAGTATAGTATGACCATTTTTGGGCGACATAGTATAGTATGACCTATTTTGGGCGACATAGTATAGTATAAACTTTTTTGGGTGAGATACTATAGTATGACCTTTTTTGAGCAACATAGTATAGTATGACCTATTTTGGCCACCATACTATAGTATGACCTTTTTGGAGCGACATAGTATAGTATGACCTTTTTTGAGCGACATAGTATAGTATGACCTTTTTTGAGCGACATAGTATAGTATGACCTATTTTGGGCGACATAGTATAGTATGACCATTTTTGGGCGACATAGTAAGTATGACCTTTTTTGAGCGACATAGTATAGTATGACCATTTTTGAGCGACATAGAATAGTATGACCTTTTTAGGGCGACATAGTATAGTATGACCATTTTTGAGCGACATAGAATAGTATGACCTTTTTTGGGCGACTTAGTATAGTATGACCTATTTTGGCCACCATACTATAGTATGACCTTTTTTGAGCGACATAGTATAGTATGACCTTTTTTGGGCGATATAGTATAGTATGACCTATTTTGGCCACCATACTATAGTATGACCTTTTTTGAGCGACATAGTATAGTATGACCTTTTTTGAGCGACATAGTATAGTATGACCTATTTTGGGCGACATAGTATAGTATGACCATTTTTGGGCGACATAGTATAGTATGACCATTTTTGGGCGATATAGTATAGTATGACCTATTTTGGGCACCATAGTATAGTATGACCTTGTTTGGGCGACATAGTATAGTATAAACCTTTTTGGGTGAGATACTATAGTATGACCTTTTTTGAGCGACATAGTATAGTATGACCTTTTTTGGGCGACATACTACAGTATGACCTTTTTTGGGTGACATAGTATAGTATGACCTTTTTTGGGCGACATAGTATAGTATAAACTTTTTTGGGTGAGATACTATAGTATGACCTTTTTTGAGCGACATAGTATAGTATGACCTTTTTTGGGCGACATACTACAGTATGACCTTTTTTGGGTGACATTGTATAGTATGACCTTTTTTGAGCGACATAGTATAGTATGACCTTTTTTGTGCACCATAGTATAGTATGACCATTTTTGAGCGACATACTACAGTATGACCTTTTTTGGGTGACATTGTATAGTATGACCTTTTTTGAGCGACATAGTATAGTATAAACTTTTTTGGGTGACATACTATAGTATGACCTTTTTTGGGCGACATACTATAGTATGACCTTTTTTGAGCGACATAGTATAGTATGACCTTTTTTGTGCACCATAGTATAGTATGACCATTTTTGAGCGACATACTATAGTATAAACTTTTTTGGGTGACATACTATATATATATAGTATGACCTTTTTTTGGGTAATATAATTAGGGCTGGACCTGGCAGGCCTAATACATTGCTATGCTGCAATAGGTTAGTCTGCTGGGCCCTCATGAGATACTCTGAGCTTCTTTTTCTTTCTTCTATTTGAAATACTAATGACCCACTGATATACTTTTTAATCTGTTGTGTTTCCAAAATCCTGCCCTGTTTTTTCTCATTCACAGAGCATGCTGCAGTGCAGACACTGAGGGATATTCGGTTGTTGAAGGGTCTGTTACTGTCCTGGTTTACCCGGCAGCTGTGATGGATCCAGTCACCTCAACCTCGACATACACCACAATTGATTTTATTCCTGTTATTCCATTTAATGTCATCTTCAACTTGTCCTGTTCTAAATGTATTGTTTCCATCTGCACATATCATGTCATCTATTGCACACCTGTCCATCCTGGAAGAGAGATCCCTACTCTGTTATTTTACCTTGTTCGATATGAGTGTCTGAGGGCAGGGGATGTTGTGTTCGTTTTGTACAAACTGTAAAGCCCAGTGGGGCAAATCTGTGATTTGTGATTGTAGGCTATAGAAATAAAATTATATTGAATTGAATTGAGCTTTTTTTGGGTGAAAAAGTATAACATGACCTTTTATATGCAACACACTTTAGTATGATGTTTTTTGGGCGACATAGTATGGTATGACCTTTTTTGAGCGACATACTATAGTATGACCTTTTTTGGGCGACATACTATAGTATGACCTTTTTTGAGCGACATACTATAGTATGACCTTTTTTGGGCGACATACTATAGTATGACCTTTTTTAGCCACCATACTATAGTATGACCTTTTTTGAGCGACATAGTATAGTATGACCTTTTTTGAGCGACATAGTATAGTATGACCTTTTTTGAGCGACATACTATAGTATGACCTATTTTGGGCGACATAGTATAGTATGACCTATTTTAGCCACCATACTATAGTATGACCTTTTTTGAGCGACATAGTATAGTATGACCTTTTTTGGGCAACATAATATAGTATGACCTATTTTGAGCGACATAGTATAGTATGACCTATTATGGGCGCCATAGTATAGTATGACCTTTTTTGAGCGACATAGTATAGTATGACCTTTTTTGGGCAACATACTATAGTATGACCTTTTTTGAGCCACATAGTATAGTATGACCTTTTTTGGGCGACATACTATAGTATGCCCTTTTTTGAGCGACATACTATAGTATAACCTATTTTGGGCGACATTGTATAGTATGACCTATTTTGGCCACCATATTATAGTATGACCTTTTTTGACCGACATAGTATAGTATGACCTTTTTTGGGCGAAATAGTATAGTATGACCTTTTTTGGGCGAAATAGTATAGTATGACCTTTTTTGGGCAACATACTATAGTATGACCTATTTTGAGCGACATAGTATAGTATGACCTATTTTAGCCACCATACTATAGTATGACCTTTTTTGAGCGACATACTATAGTATGACCTTTTTTGGGCGAAATAGTATAGTATGACCTTTTTTGGGCGAAATAGTATAGTATGACCTTTTTTGGGCACCATAGTATAGTATGACCTTTTTTGGGCAACATAGTATAGGATGACCTTTTTTGAGCGACATAGTATATTATGACCTATTTTGAGCAACATAGTATAGGATGACCTTTTTTGAGCGACATACTATAGTATGACCTTTTTTGAGCGACATAGTATAGTATGACCTTTTTTGAGCGACATAGTATAGTATGACCTTTTTTGAGCCAAATAGTATAGTATGACCTTTTTTGAGCGACATACTATAGTATGACCTTTTTTGGGCGACATAGTATAGTATGACCTTTTTTGAGCGACATACTATAGTATGACCTTTTTTGAGCAACATACTATAGTATGACCTTTTTTGAGCAACATACTATAGTATGACCTTTTTTGGGCGACATACTATAGTATGACCTTTTTTGGGCGAAATAGTATAGTATGACCTTTTTTGGGCAACATACTATAGTATGACCTATTTTGAGCGACATACTATAGTATGACCTATTTTGGGCGACATAGTATAGTATGACCTATTTTAGCCACCATACTATAGTATGACCTTTTTTGAGCGACATACTATAGTATGACCTTTTTTGGGCGAAATAGTATAGTATGACCTTTTTTGGGCACCATAGTATAGTATGACCTTTTTTGGGCAACATAGTATAGGATGACCTTTTTTGAGCGACATAGTATATTATGACCTATTTTGAGCAACATAGTATAGGATGACCTTTTTTGAGCGACATACTATAGTATGACCTTTTTTGAGCGACATAGTATAGTATGACCTTTTTTGAGCGACATAGTATAGTATGACCTTTTTTGAGCCAAATAGTATAGTATGACCTTTTTTGAGCGACATACTATAGTATGACCTTTTTTGGGCGACATAGTATAGTATGACCTTTTTTGAGCGACATACTATAGTATGACCTTTTTTGAGCAACATACTATAGTATGACCTTTTTTGAGCAACATACTATAGTATGACCTTTTTTGGGCGACATAGTATAGTATGACCTTTTTTGAGCAACATAGTATAGTATGACCTTTTTTGAGCGACATAGTATAGTATGACCTTTTTTGAGCAACATAGTATAGTATGACCTTTTTTGGGCAACATACTATAGTATGACCTATTTTGAGCGACATAGTATAGTATGACCTTTTTTGAGCAACATACTATAGTATGACCTTTTTTGGGCGACATAGTATAGTATGACCTTTTTTGAGCGACATAGTATAGTATGCCCTTTTTTGAGCGACATAGTATAGTATGACCTTTTTTGGGCAACATAATATAGTATGACCTATTTTGAGCGACATAGTATAGTATGACCTATTATGGGCGCCATAGTATAGTATGACCTTTTTTGAGCGACATAGTATAGTATGACCTTTTTTGGGCAACATACTATAGTATGACCTATTTTGAGCGACATAGTATAGTATGACCTTTTTTGAGCGACATAGTATAATATGACCTTTTTTGAGCGACATACTATAGTATGACCTTTTTTGGGCGACATACTATAGTATGACCTTTTTTGGGCGACATACTATAGTATGACCTTTTTTGAGCCACATAGTATAGTATGACCTTTTTTGGGCGACATACTATAGTATGACCTTTTTTGGGCGACATACTATAGTATGACCTATTTTGGGCGACATTGTATAGTATGACCTATTTTGGCCACCATATTATAGTATGACCTTTTTTGACCGACATACTATAGTATGACCTTTTTTGGGCGAAATAGTATAGTATGACCTTTTTTGGGCAACATACTATAGTATGACCTATTTTGAGCGACATAGTATAGTATGACCTTTTTTGACCGACATAGTATAGTATGACCTTTTTTGAGCGACATACTATAGTATGATGTTTTTTGGGCGACATAGTATGGTATGACCTATTTTGGCCGCCATAGTATAATATGACCTTTTTTAGGCGACATAGTATAGTATGACCTTTTTTGGGCGACATACTATAGTATGACCTTTTTTGGGCGACATACTATAGTATGACCTTTTTTTGAGCGACATAGTATAGTATGACCTTTTTTGAGCGACATACTATAGTATGACCTTTTTTGAGCGACATACTATAGTATGACCTTTTTTGAGCGACATACTATAGTATGACCTTTTTTGGGCGACATAGTGTAGTATGACTTTTTTTGAGCGACATAGTATAGTATGACCTTTTTTGGGCGACATACTATAGTATGACCTTTTTTGGGCGACATACTATAGTATGACCTTTTTTGAGCTACATACTATAGTATGAACTTTTTTGAGCGACTTAGTATAGTATGACCTTTTTTGAGCCACATAGTATAGTATGACCTTTTTTGAGCGACATACTATAGTATGACCTTTTTTGAGCGACATACTTTAGTATGACCTTTTTTAGGCGACATAGTATAGTATGACCTTTTTTGAGCAAAATAGTATAGTATGACCTATTTTGCCCGCCATTGTATAGTATGACCTCTTTTGGGCGACATACTATAGTATGACCTTTTTTGAGCGACATAGTATAGTATGACCTTATGGTATAGTATGACGTTTTTTGGCAACATACTATAGTATACTGTAAAGTTTTCTGGCCGCAAAAGTATATAGCAAAAGTTAAATTGGGACTTCGCCAGTTGTTGCCACCATGTTTAAAAAACTCATTTAATAATTCCTTTCCCTTCATTAATTTAATGCACATTATTCTGATCCAATACATTACTTGCAGTGTGCCGAAAGTTCATGCTCCAGGGTCACTAAATCGTGTTTCATTACTGTCAAAACCATTAAATTGTCAAAACACTGGATTAAGATTTACAACAAATTGGAAAAGAAGTTGCTGTTTATGGGGACAAGCAATTTGTCTGGATGTGACCTGTTGCACTAGCTTGTTAAAAAGAGCCCGTCACTTCCTGCTCGACCGAGTTCTCTATGACTGGTGGGCCTTCCAATTAAGGTGATTATTATAACAGGATTTTGTGCAGTATGATACCTGAAGGAGGATTATTATGAGGAGGATCTTAAGAGAGAAACAAACCCCCGCAAGACCACAGACTCACACACACGCACACATACTTACACCCTAACACACCATACTATGAATGATCAGAGAAAATGAGAAATGTATCTGTCTTTTAGCTTACTGAGTTTGACCAATGCATTTCTCTTCTCGCCCTGTTCCACGTAGGCAAAATTCACTTCCCAGCTTTTCAGGCCCTCCTGCTTGTCGCAGCGTTTATTTCCACACTGGAACTGACCTGAAAGGCGAGAGACACGCAAGCTGAATACATCATCGATGTTTACATATATTTCACCCGCCGCAATTTACACTGAATGCAAAGAAGCAACCTCTGTTTGTCATTTATTTATGACCCATTAGTAAGGAGTGAAGATTAACTGAGTCACATGGCCCTGATGATGAATGGACAAATATGTATGTCAGGAACGATTATGTATGATTTAGAAAGAAAAGAAACAGGCAGAATTTATGAATAAAAGGCATTTTCATATATTAAAAAGATGCCTTTTACAAATGAGAAATCCAGGCTATAAATCTCACACTTTGTGATTTTTGTTTTTTACCACAGCCATCCTCTATATCTTGCTGCACTCCCTCGCCTCCCCCGTCTATCACTTACGCCCCTTTCTCCATTTCACCCCGCTCCTCATCTCCCTTTCTTCACCTCGCCTCATCCCCTCAGGCCTCCCTCAATCCGCTGCACAGCATGCCTATTATCCTTAGAGGAGCTTAAGGTGGCATTGATCTGGTCTGTGGGGTTCCTCCCGACTGTAACCGAGTGCGTCAGAGCAGTCCAATCTAGGCTCGGGGGATGCTCTTTATTCTGCGAGAGGAAAGCGGCGCCCGCCTGCCCTCGCCTAAGAACAAGAAAAAAAAAAAAAAACACGTTCGGGGCGGGATGACGCTGGCCGCCGTGGCTTTGGACTTTCCTTTCACGTGCCGCGCTGGATTAAAGGGCTATGACGTCAGAGCGGGAAAGAACTCTTCTGCCACCTGAGACCAGGGTCGTGATCTGTTTATTTGGGAAGAGGCTTGAAATTAAGAAGAAACCAGAAGAGACGTATTCACAACTGAAAATTTTCATTTCAATTATTAATATTTAACACCTAACCAGTGACTTTGTTAGACGGGTTGGTGATAAATTATGGTTAGCAAGATGAGAAAATTAAAGTACGGTTTTAAAAGCATTTATTATGTATCAAATATTATGTATATTTGAAAGTACTTTTGCACTTTTTTTATATTTTGTTTTGTAAAAAAAAAAAAAAAAAAAAAAAAAAAATCACACGTAATGTGCAATTTTAGGTATTTAATAACACCTGAAATGTAAAACTAGTTAGTTTAAACTTTTGAACTATCTGGTACCAATTTCTTTGATATTATCTATTATTAATTATATAATATTATTTGTTTTATACATCTTTGATATGGGGCGACACGGTGGAGCAGTGGGTAGCACTGTTGCCTCACAGCAAGAAGGTCGCAGGTTCAAGACCGCCTTGGGCCTGGGTCTGGGACCTTTCTGTGTGGAGTTTGCATGTTCTCCCCGTGTCTGCGTGGGTTTTCACCGGGTACTCCGGTTTCCTCCCACAATACAAAACATGCTCAGGTTAATTGGTAAACTCTAAATTGCCCATAGGTGTGAGTGTGAGAGTGAATGGTGTGTGAATGGTGTGTGTGCCCCACGATTGGCTGGCGACCATCTGGGGTGTATCCCTGCCTCTCGCCATAAAATGCGCTGGGATAGGCTCCAGCAGACCCCTGCGACCCTGAAAAGGAATAAGCGGGATAGAAAATGGATGGATGGATGGACATCTTTGATATGATCCTATTCTCATTTATAAGATATCATGTATTTTTTATGAAATCATAGAATAAGTAGGATAAGCTAGTAAGCTTCAATGTATGTTCCCTTTTTCATAACTTTCATGATATTTTGTAATGGGAAACTAACACTGACGGCATATTCCTTTTAAATCCTTAAAATAAAATAAATAGCTGCCACTACTTGGGAGAGGGCCATCTTCTCACCTCGGTGCCAACGTGACACCTCGAGCGCTGAGAAGGGACCGGTGACGCCGACCTGAGAGAGTCCCATCAGTGACGTCAATCACAATCATCCCATGACGCCTTACTCCCTCCCTTACGCACACAAATAAACAGACACATGCCAAACCAGACTTTATTTTTTTTTTTTTACTGTTCTAGCAAAGCCAAAACGGTAAAAACCTCTGCTCTGCTTGAACAAATGTGTGAATCAATCACTGCTGCAGAAGAAGCTGCTCACTGTTGAATTTAAAGAAAGTTATGTATTCAAAGCAACCCTGGTGGAGTGGAGTCGATAAAACTCTGTTTTCAGGGATCACCTTTGACAAATTAAATGTCAGATAATACATTTCATCACAGCTGGGAACAGAACTCTTCTCTCTCTGGGCGTGGTGTTTTTTCTTTTTGTTAACTGTATTCCCACGCCAGGTGAAGCCTCGCGTGCTCCGCGGAAAAAGACCTGGCCGAATAAACCCGCTAAAGCAGGGGAAACTCCGGCCCATCTACGTCAAAGGATCCTAATTCCGCCGGGCCAGCGGCTGGAGATAAAGACGGATACACCGCGGGACAGATGGCTGCATGATTATCATTCACTGGATGAAGTCGCGGGGGGGGGCGTGACCTGGGGCCGCCGCTCTTTCACTTTTCAAGTTAAAAATCAAGGCAGCTTGTTTTTAACACGTCTCATACCCTGCTTTACTCCTATATTTCACCTCTCTATATCCAGCAGGATATCCAATCCAACTGAAACAATCACAGCTTAGATATTGGCCTGAAAATTAAACCTTTTAAATGCTACGGGAGGGTCAGAGCTGATTCCAGTACTGTAGATACAGAGCGTGTGTTTTTCCTCCAGCCAAGACCTTTGACACTCCATTTACTCCGAGAGGAGGCCCACCATAAATAAACCTGGTCCTCGCCAACCTTTGCTCTTTGACCCGTTCCTGACTGACAACGAGAACAACTGTAAATTTGTACCAGAAGGGAAACAAACGGCGAAAGCACGAGTTGGAACGGAGCGCTGCACATTTTACAAACACATGTTCGTCAGCCTCAGCGTGAACGGGTCTCAGGACTCATATTACTCATATCGACATTCTACTGGAAGCTTGACGCTTCGGTGTGTAACGTGTGGTATGAGTAGTATGCAAAATAAAGAAATGATGCTGACTATAGTTGGATTAGTCATAAGATGTGCAGTAATGCTATAAAGCAAGGCCTAGCACCTTTGGGGGGGCTGGGTTCACATCTCAGGAATGCATTTAAAAAAAAAAAAAAAAAAAGTAAAAATATTTGGACCTTTTCCAAAGCAAACCATTAGGTACTTAGCAAACTCCTTTATCCCATATCACACTGTGGCCGTGAAAAGAAAGGTCAGTGCTCTTTGTAATCCACCTGATTAAGAGAACAGTGGTCAGCATTACCCAATACCAACATGGCCCTTAAAGTGCGCAGGAGGTCATACAGTAAGAGGATGATGTCAAAAAGGCGGCGAGGGAACGCGGCGCCTCTTATAAGGCAATGCAAGTGCAGGGAATGCAAAAACCCCACGTGGAGATTTGATTAACACCAACGTACAATCCGGGTGTGATCGCTCGAACTCTGATGACATCTGACGTTTGTGCACATTTTGCATTAAAAGATGTGGAATCTTCCGCGACCTGCTCCGAACTAATCTGGGGCAGCCCTCCTCCTCCATCTGCAGCTACGTCAGGATGCAATGAACGGCCCAGACTCACGTCAATGGAAAACACCTGCAGCACCAACGCCGAGATAAACGTGCAGCTCTGCCTTTTTTCAGTAATCCCTTGAAATATGTGTTCGCCGGCTGCATCAGCTGTTTTTTTTTTTTATGTCCACCAGCAACATCTCCAACATAAACTAACCACATATTGGGAATCTAAATGTTTTTTCCCCTTCTCACATGAAAACAGTTTAAAACCTTATGTAAAAAAAAAAAATCTGGTGAGTCCGGATGCTACAGCTCTCACGGGGGGGTGGAGCTGGGGAGGAGCGGTATCACAGGACAGGGCTAACGATGCTAATGCTAATCGCACTAAACGGAGCTGCAAGGCAGCAGATAAAGAGTTCTGTAGCATTGGACAGTGGTATTTTTGTCATATACTGATGAGCGGTGGAGTTCATTTTTGGCTTTAGTGAAATCTTACACATTGCACCTTTAAACAACAAGACACACAAAAAAAAAAACTCCCACCATCTTGAACTTGCAACACAATGACTTTTAACTTTCAATTTGCAATTTGCAAAAAGTGCTTTCTCCACCTTCGAATGAGGTTGTTGAACTTGGATCTACTTACAGATTTAGATTAGTATTGATTTCACCAGGGAGCGTATTAGCGTCCGGTGCTCTAAATAGTGCTTAAGAGGTATTTCTCTCAGAATTAATGTACAGAAATCACAGACGGTGGCAGCTAAAGCGAGGCACCTCTGACCTGATCTAATCCCACTTCCTGTGTAGAGCGTTGCTACAGGGGGTGAACTGTCAGAGACCCGGATTACACAGTCTTAATCTGGAACAATATATTGGCTTAGTCAGTTTTCACAGACACTCTGTGTTTATGATGTTTTCAGGCTGCGCCGATAATCTGATCAATGGTAAAATATACGCGAGGTATTCTAAAATGTGAAATGTGGCTGCTGTATATTGATTTAGCATTTTAACAGACTCCACATGATCCCACACAACACGGCCCAGTCATGTTTTGATTATATAACAGACATATGTCAGAATGCACATTATTACTATTATTATTACTGCTATTATATTGTACACTTGTATAATTAATATGTATAAGATGTGTATGTATAAGAATGTATGGATATATAAAATATATCCATATATAAAACTAGTTGATAGCATTTGTTTTCTTAATTATTTTAAGTTAAAATCCCTGGTAGCAGGTTTGGGGGTTTTTCTTATCCAGAATTATTCATACTATTTGCATGTTAAATTTATGACATTATACTGTATATAACAGCAGTATGTGGGTGTTAAGGGTGGGTGGGATTTGTTTGACTTGAAATAATTCCAAACATTGTGTTTTATGCGCTTCCTGTTCTCTAAAAAAAATTTTAAAAATGGAATGTGGCTGCACGTGGGCACATCGATGAGGTTAACCCACGGCGAGCGGCTGATATCGTCCTTCCAGGTAAACCTATAAGTGTCCCGTAAACCCGTCGTGGTCACAAAACAAGCGTCGACGGAGAGAAGCTGCCGTTCTAATCCTCAGCAAGTATCAGACGCTGATCAACGCAGCGCCGGCAAACCGTCGAGGGAGAGGCTCCTCAAATGAAGTAATGCTTCAGGTGTGAGGCATAAACAGGAAAACAAATGTCAAGAAACGAGAGGGCGGGGGGTGGGAGTTGCTGTGAATCAATAGATCAATTGATTATTGAGCAATCGCAAATGGTTGAGAGGGACGAGCAGAGGAAAACAAAGCGAGAGCTCAGCCAAAAGGTCAAACGCATGACAGCCTCTCTGTTCTTCTATCACGCTAATAAATCAAAGGGAGAATAGGTTTGTGCAGAGAAGTAATCTCCATCTACAGTGCATGTTGTGCTGCCGTGTAAATCATCTTGTGTCTGTCGCCACCTAGTGGAGAGCTGTGGCCTGTCAAGGAAAAGGCCTTTATTAAGGAAAGAGATGCCGAGCTCGCAAGATTTTTTTTTCCAGTTTTGCCCTGGTTAAAAATGCAATAACAGAAGAATGTATGCTATGATTAATATGGTATATCAGCATATTTTAATACACACATACAGCAAGTCAAAACCAAGACAATGATGGAGTGTTTTTTTTATACCTTTGCCGGAGACAACTTCATTTTCAGTCCGCCAACGAAATCCAAACTGTTGAAATGGAAAGAAATAATAAATGAATGAATGAATGATTAAACTGTGGGAGAACTGAATGTGTTTTCAGCATCTGAACCCGAGTGAAGCGGCCTGTCTGCTCCATCCATCCATCCATCCATTTTCTATCCCGCTTATTCCCTTTCGGGGTCGCAGGGGTCTGCTGGAGCCTATCCCAGCGCATTTATGGCGAGAGGCAGGGGGATACACCCCAGATGGTCGCCAGCCAATCGTGGGGCACACACACCATTCACACACCATTCACTCTCACACTCACACCTATGGGCAATTTAGAGTTGCCAATTAACCTGAGCATGTTTTGTATTGTGGGAGGAAGCCGGAGTACCCGGTGAAAACCCACGCAGACACGGGGAGAACATGCAAACTCCACACAGAAAGGTCCCAGACCCAGGCCCCAAGGCGGTCTTGAACCTGCGACCTTCTTGCTGTGAGGCAACAGTGCTACCCACTGCTCCACCGTGTCGCCCCCTGTCTGCTCCATCTAAACTATATTTTATATCTAAAAAGATTTTTAAAAAAAGGAAGAAGATAAGAGGTGCTGACAGGGCAGGTTTGTGCATATCTCAGCCATGTTTTTGATGGATGAATCTTGCATGACAGAAGCATGCATATTTAATCTCCACGAGTGGAGATGGAAAAGTGGACATATCATTTGTAAGTTAACCATTCCTTGTATAGCACATTTTTATGTAGTGCCATTTATTATCATTTAATTTAGCTATTGTATCATCTGTCAGGTCCATTAAAATTAGAGTCATGGAGCCAGGCCATAATACACATAAACACACTGTCCTTAGCTTTTTACATGATGTCAGTTTTAAGAATCTGAATTGAGCTGGAATGACCCTGAGGTCGCCGCGCACTGAGCACAGCACCAAAACACATCACATTTCGCTCCGAAATGGACCGGCGGCGGCGGGAAATTAGTGTCAAAGTTATTAATTTTGAACCTTTGCTCATGGCACCGCTGCCGGGACAATTACAGTAATTTATTCTAACACCGGAGCACGGTGCAAAAATGAATCATCCTGCCAAGTCCTGGCAGTGTTCTTGCAGCACATGCTGTACTTTAGGTGTGGTGACCTGTGCTTCCCTTATCCAGCGGCCCAATTCCAATTAAATAATAGCCTAAAAAGCAAAGTGCAAGATACAAAATAAACGTATTGTTAATTAAATGGCGTTATACTGTCCTACATTAGCTCAACTGCACAACAACACAGACACACAGAAATTACACAAACTTCAGGACTTCTCTGGTGTTCAATAAGCTGCTATATTCAAAATACCAAAACACTCACTAATCATTAGGAGGCTTGAGCCACCTGCTCTGTGCAGTCACCTCTCCTGACATCCACTGAACACCTTCTGCTGCTGCATTCTGTTTTAAAGCGGGTAATAAATCAATCATGCCCCGGCATTCATCCTACCTTGTTTTCTTTGTATCTGCTGAGGTCAGCTATGCAGTACTCTTTAAACAGCTTGTCGTAATACTTCTTGGCCAGATCTTTCTCCCTGGGACGGGACAAGGAAAAAGGAAGAAATTTAGGCAAACTCATCAGAAACCAGGAATTCCAGACATATCCGAGCGGCCTATTCACCACGTCATGTCGTCCTCATCCTCATCCCTCCACAGGAAACGGTGATTCTCCCGCAGCACATCCAGATCCGTTTTGTCTTTGGCTCTGATGGAAGGAAAAGGTTTGGATTATGAGTATTTGAGTATGAATAAAAGAAAAATACTGCAACTTCAAATACTTCAGATTTACATTAAATATTAAACCATTGCCTTATATGGTTAATACATTCCTGTTAGTTTTAGCAGCACATAAGTGACAGAATACTTACGCAGAGCGATAGAAATCCTTCATGTGACCTCCATAATACAGAATGTAGTCACCAACGAACTTCTTATGTCGCTCAAACTGGAGAAATTTGCTTTAAGGTCATTCTCTTTTCAGATGCAGAAACAGCTAAATGCTTGAGCCTTTAAATGAAGGGTAACTTAGCACT
This sequence comes from Eupleurogrammus muticus, assembly GCA_036785175.1. NCBI lineage: Eukaryota > Metazoa > Chordata > Actinopteri > Scombriformes > Trichiuridae > Eupleurogrammus > Eupleurogrammus muticus. The sequence goes on from JAYKQN010000015.1 coordinate 21,575,611, forward strand.
TGGACTTTAATAAGTTTTTTTATTGTATTGTATAAATAAAACTTTTTTTGCCTTGAGATATATATCACTTTTATGCCACAAATTATTTTTGTCTTTCGGGGAGAATTTGTGAGCCTGTCTTCCCCTGTCCTTGTTTAAATTATAAAAACACTAAGACAGGTTAATAAAAACAAAAAGATACGGCGTTCATCGATATCAGGTGAGCTCTCCTGTTCCTCGCTTCCTCTCTGCAAAGCAAAAAAACAAAATAGATTAACAAAGAGATATTTTATGATGACAGTTTATCTTGTTTGTTTTTATTTTTTACTTTTTATTTATTAACTGTTTTTTAAAAAGGTGACAATTATTGACTTTATTGTGCCGTACTTCATGTACACACTTCAATTGCATACAAAGACATTTTTTAAGATCATTTATAACCAATAATCTTTTTTTTCATGCATTGCAGGCAAGTATGTGGTCCTGTGGATAGATGTTTTATGTAGGACTATGGTCCATTGGCAGAAGGTAATTCAAATATACTTTGCCATCAGTTGAGTGCATGTGTAAAGCAATAAAGTATAAGGTTCAGATTTGTGAATTCAGAAACATGGACTTTCAAGCAACTTGATTTATATTGTAAATTAGAAATTGAAAGCTGGATGACTGAAATTAGAACAAATGTTTGTGGCAATTTACGATTAAAAATGTAAGACTATTTAATGACTTGTAAAACCTAAAATAGATAGCAACGAGTTTATAACTTCAAGGACCTGCCGACACCCTATATCACATGAGAATTTGATTAAAAGACTCAATTTTAATATGAGCACTGCAGTCCCTCCAATTGAATAACAAATTGATCTGAACCCGCTCGTCGTAATCATGATGATCCATAAATTGATTGACTGTGAAATACCTGTCCACTTCACTAGAGTGAAAACTCCGGTGAGCCGCCTGGGAGTGTCGCCCTTTCTTGAAAGGCTTCTGTAGGATTTCCTCCTCATGTTTCCTGTCAACAAACAGGTAAATTAACACAGAGAGCTTGTGTTATCGGAAAAGGCTACTTATATCAATATAATTAATCTGCTGGAGGCCAACGAGAAGGAAGGAGAAAGAGCAAATATGACCTCTGACACAGTTGCAGTTCAGTGTTGAGCTGCACAGATGAATTTAGCTAAATTTCCAATTCAAATAAGGGATTCTATAGTCTCTAATTTTACCTTTTACGTCCTCTCTGTGAGGATTCTCCTTGTCCATCATCATCATCATCATCATCACTGAAATCGGAATTGTAGCCACCAGCTGTTCCGTGCACCTGAAGAAATACAAGAACTTTATTGTGTTGGTACAGCAGACAACATGTTCATAGTCACACAAAGAAAAACCTGCACTAACAAACACCAGCTTACAGAATAATGTATTTCAGATGTGCAGTACTGTGAAATGTTTTAATTATCCATTATGCATTACCACCAGAAAGGCATATGATCAGTTTATAATAGTATAATCATTTCATATTTCGGGTGCAATTCCGGGTTTCGCCTGCTGCACAGTGAACCGGAGGTGGGGGCGCTATGGAGCAGCCGAAACTGAAATACGACATCCAAAGCAGGATTCTCTTTTTTTTATTAAAAATGAACAATATTGAGGGACACGAATAGACCGTATACTCAGATATCAACCGTGGGTTTAAGGACAGCATTATTTCTTAATGATTGGTAGATGAAGTAAAAATCAGGGGCGAAATGTAAAGAGCCCGTATCTCTTATTATTAGCCTGGTTATTTATTGTTTATCTAACCTACACAATAAAGTTCACCGTATAATTGGTAACACGTGTGCATAACTAACTATCATACGTTTAGGTAACTTCCACGAAAAAGCTCAGTTTTGTCCCGTTTAACGCTATAACAGCAGGTTATCCTGGTTAGCTTCAGGCTAATGTAGAACGTTATCGTTAAAACTAAACGCGAAATGGTAAAACTGTTCCGCGTACTCGACTACAAGAAAAAGAAAAAGTTTGGACAGTTACACACCTTCGCAAAATCATCCATCGCGTTAGAAACGCAGCAGGTCTGCTGCTCCAAACTGGCTAATGTTTACAAAGTAGGACGTCGCCGGTTGATGACGCAACAAGACAAATCGCGGCCTGATGACGTTTAGAGCATCTTTAGAAATGACTGCACGGTGCTGCTGAGAGAAGTAATTTCTCCCTGTGTGTAATAAGCGAAACAAGTATAAGTAAATAATATTAATAATAATGCAATTATTAAAAACTAAATTTCATATTTGAAAAATAAGTCGGAATGAATGAGAATTACATCTGAATGGTGAAACTGATGAGGGTATATTGATAAAAAAAAATATACAGGACACCACCAAAATGTCTATTTTGTCACACTTTCAGATAAAACAACTGTGTTAAAACTAAATAAAATTAAAAAAAGCATCACATTTCGCATGGAGCTCCAAACATATGAAAACAACCTCTCTGTTTTAAGGAAATGATGGTATTCTCAAACAAAAGTAAAGCACAAATTAACTTTACACTGATTTAAAAGGAAAGGGCAGATTCCCCTGAATCATATATCTGTATAACACTCAATACTGACCGAAAGAATATGCTCTGAACTGGCAAAAATATGAAAAAGTTGGTATTAAAAAGTTCTGTATGGGCTTGAGAGGGAAACTGGGAAAAATTGAAATACAGATTTATTAAAGAAAAAGAAGTCAAAGTGGATTGTCTACTTAATTTGAAAAACAAAGAGTACAACATCAGACGGAAACTTTAACTCTCACTGATTGAAGTGATATCTTTCATTCCTGCTGCAGATACAGTCATAGATGGGAAATAAAGGGGGTATTATGCCTCTTGAAAGATGTACAGTATATAACTGAGTCTTTGGGTTATTGGAGGTGACAACGGGTGGAATTTGGTCAAAGTCCGAGAACAAAAGTCTTTTTCTACATCCCACCGAACTCAACAAAGCCGTCAATGTTGCACCGACAAAAGGACAGGAAGTGAGAAACAACTCCTACAAAGAGTAAGAATGCCTCTTATCATTTGTTGTCTTAAGAAAAGCATAAATAGTCCTACATGAAATGAACCGCTTTCTTCCCATGCACTGTAAAATGTCAGAGAAATGTAGTGAAATCAACTTATATGTTGACTTTAACTTAACTTAAATGTATAAGTTTTCTGACTCTGAGTCCTTTTCTGTGTTGAATGAACGAGCTGCTATGTCTAATCAACTCATTCAATAAAATTCCTAAAGACACATGTACATATTATTATTTCCCACCATGCATTGTTTTGACCATGCAATAAAAGGCAACAACCCATTATATATATATATTTTTTTCCAAATACATGATGAAAACTTGTGTTTAATGGATGTTAAAATTAGTCCTGTTTGGCTCTTTTCATACCAATAAAACCCCCAAAAACATGATGAAGGTGAATATTGAATTTGCTTTCACGCACTCTACAATAATAATTGCAAATAAATATACATTAAAGTAATGATTTCAACTTTCAACAACTACTTGTCCCAGTTGAAGGAATTAACACATCTAGTAATAAGTAATATAATTACATAACATCCAATATTTAGTAAAATATATATAGATATATATGTATATATAATTGAATTTGATGAATTCACATTATTTTGAAGACTTTCATTATCTGTGTGAAGCTCTGCTACCATACATTTAAATGTATTTTAATAATACTGTACAAATAAAACAAATACTGAATAGATTTAAACACATGTGATAGCGTTAAATGAATGCTGCCATTTATTCCTTGTCCCATCCTAACCCCCTGGAAGTGATACAGACAAAAAAAAAAGCCCTCATGGTGCATGTTTACTTTTTAAGCACGCGGTAAATTATCATCACAGAGAGAGAGAAAAGGGGAAGAAAGGAGGCAGCATGTGAATGAGCGAGGCAGGTGCCTCATGAATAGTCGCTTGCCATTAGCCATGGCTCCGGAGCGCGCATAAATAATAGCTGGCACTGCTGATAAAAAAGCGCACCTTGGGGCCTCCCCCCCTCCTCCATCTCTCCCTCTCTCTTTCTTCTCCTCTCTTCCTCTCTCGGGCTTTTATTTAGTTTTTTTCCCCTTTCATGGCTGCAGCATTTCGGATCTACGAGACAACTTATTTGTGAGCAGATGGTAAGAAATACATCTGTTTTATATATTTTTCAGAAGGCTGCAGTAATTGATTCGCGTGATTTGCTGACATGAGGGCTGCTCTCTGTTCTCTTGCCCCCTGTCTGTCCCACATTTGTAATCCTGCGCTTTGCAGAACGAATCCGCTGGACTGGCGCCTTCCTATTGAGACGCAGGAAGCATAGACGCGAGCCTCCATCCGAGCGCAGCCGCACAGGCGAATTTACTTTTTTATTTTCCTCCCCTAGTTTTTTTTTATTTCTTTCCTCTTTTTTCACCTTTTTTACACATACATTCTGCTTTTTCCAGCTCGAAGTTGCATGCTGCAGGAGTGACAGCAGACGATGGGAGCCCCGGGCAGAGCAGCGACGGGATGGAGGGGATGCGCGCTCCTGCTGTGCGTCGCCGCCGTCAGCCTGGCGCTGGCGGCCGGCCGCAGGGCGAGGCAGCCCCGCTGCCCCGCAGGATGCACCTGCACCAAGGACAACGCGCTGTGCGAGGGCGTCCGCTCCGTGCCGCACGCCTTCCCCTCCGACGTGGTCTCGCTGTGAGTGCGCGCGACCCCCCGGGTGGCTGGGGCTGGGGGTGGGGGTGGGGGGGGGGGGTCGCCTATTGTGCAAAACATTGTCCCACCAAAAAAAAGCAAGCATGTGTTATTGTATGTTGTTATATTATAAATGTCCCATATCCTCAGATCTTTTGTCAAGTCTGGATTTAATGAAATCACTGGAGGAAGCTTTGTTCACACACCAGCCCTGCAACTGCTGTAAGTACATCTATCTATCTATCTATCTATCTATCTATCTATCTATCTATCTATCTATCTATCTATCTATCTATCTATCTATCTATCTATCTATCTATCTATCTATCTATCTATCTATCTATCTATCTATCTATCTATCTATCTATCTATCTACTTATTTCTATAGATCTATTTTTCAGTGCTTTGCAAAATCGAACCAGCAGACAGGGTCTCCCCAGAGGGCTTCTTCTATGGAGGCTGCCATGCAGATTTAAAGGGGGATTCTCTGTAATGGTGTCAGGATTATGCAATAGGCCACATGGCTACAGCAAACAGCAGGGGCAGAGGGGGGGGAGAGACGGTGTGTGTGTGTGTGTGTGTGTCTACAGAGAAATAAATAATGAACAGGATGGCACTGGAACACGGACCAACACCAAGAGTAAAGTAACTATAGTGGAGCAAATGCATTTCACCTTGTTGCAAGAACTCCAACAAACAAGAAAAGACGTGTAAATGTAAGTGAGAGTGAATGACTGCCCCCCCCTCTTCTGTGTCATTATTTCACTTTCCAAGGTGACCCCCTTGTATCTTAACTTCCAGCTCTGCTTGATCAATGGGGCGTCTCCGTGAGCAGGGCCGAGTTTCATTCCAAAATTAGCCCTCTGTGATCCCATCCCTGGGTTTTTATTGGAAATTGTAATATCACGAACAAGATCTATTTTTCAGTGTTTTTTTTACCAAGACACATCTCACAATATAGTTTTGCGTCTCATCTCTGGAGCTTAAGAAATTACATGTCTTTTTATGTCTGCTTCATTAATATTAATGAGGCTCTTCTTTGATTGGCTGATTTGAATTACTTTGCATATGTAAGCAGGGACTGTATAGTTGTGACATCATCATCAACTATACAAGGTCTATGAATACAAATAACAGTTTTGGAATATTGGACAACTTTTTTTTAATTATTTTTTAGTTAATTTTGGGCCTTTTGCCTTTATTTGATGGCACACAGTTGATATGGTAGGAAAGAGGGCACAGGTCATGACCTCTCCCTTTGTTTTTCCTCTAAGTTTCCTTTAATCTAAATGTTCCCTTTTGGCTATATTTCAGCAAGTAAAAATGCAAAAACAAGAACAAATAAACAAATAAGTAAAGCACCTGATTATTAAGATATTCATATTTTTGGCTGTGAACATCATCACGACTGCAGGTTCTATTTTTACACATTTGAATGAATCAGAGGACGCAACGTAAAAGGCTGAATCATCAATCAGAGTTTATTTATTTATTCTAACAAGTAAGGCAGAGGATGACCGGGTAAGGAGGAGGAAAAGGCAGAAAAAAAGAAAAAAATATATATATTGCCAAATCCTGGCTTCAGTCCTGCCCTTTTAATGCATTTTTTGAATAGAATAGAAATTCTTTATTGTTTTTATCCAGCAGCACAATGAGATTTTTAAAAAATCTCTTATAATTAAAGTGCCCAGTGACTCTATATTAAACCCAATCTATTTTAAAACCTACATAAAAACACAATAGTCCAGCATAAAAACTTGTTTAAAAGCAGTAGTGTTCATATAAGTGCTTATGTGCCTATTGCACTTAATTCTAATGTTAAAGCACTGAAACCTCCTTAGAATCAGAGAGTAATAATATTCTTAGTTTCTATGAAGCGGCACCTTTAAGGCTGTTACTTTGACGGACTCTCCGGGTTAAATCGCTCTGTGTTTTGTAATATTGATGAGATATATGTTATTTTTAGGACAGACTCACCTCACAGTGACTGGACTCTAAAACCTCTTTCAGATTCTCTCACAAGTTTGGATGATGGGGGGCGGGGGGGGGTGATGTGCGAAAAAAAATGTTGTCACGTTGCCGTTGAAAACGGTGACTCAGGAGCGTGTGGGCGTTTGTCCATTTGTCTCTTTTATGCATTTAGTGAAAAAAAAAAAAAAACGTAGGCGTGAGCTGCCATGACTCGGTTTGATTCATTTCATTCAGCGCGCACAGTGTGGGCAGAAATGCTGAATGCTGATTGTTGTCTGCTGCTGTAACAGTAGCCTGTTCACTCTGTCATTGGTGTTTGCAATCACAGATCACAACATTTCCCTCAATGGGATTTAAGAGAGCCGAACGTGGACAATACACCCGAATCTCATTGTTCACAATTATTCAGTTTCCATGTATTCAAACAGGAGGGGGGAGAATTGAAAGTAATAAAAATACGTTTCCTGTTCTTTTCTTTTTCTTCGCAGATTGTTCACGGCAAACTCATTCGACCTCATTGACGAGGATGCATTCTTGGGTTTACCGCATCTGGAGTACCTGTGAGTTTTATCTCCTCCCTTGCAGCAGAATTCTAATATCGCCGTGTTTTACCATATTCAAGGCACACGCGGGTGAACATCCATCACAAATGTGGTCTTGGAACCCTGCCACAGCAAAAAAACGATTCCCCTTAAGATTTATTACTTTCTATTTTTATTTTACGGGACATTATAAGGATTGGGGGGGGCAGTACATTGTGTACCATGGGTTTTATTTTATAATGCACAGCAGTCCATAACTTCACTTTTTGCAATGTGAGATAATGTGCAGGAAGTTACGGATGTCAACCTGTTTGTGTCCTAATGTTTTTTGGCTCATTTCTTTAAACAGAAAACCCGCTCTTAGAACAACATGGACAAACCTCTAAAACAAAACAAAAAAATATTACAATTGACAATAAAAAGGGACATTTGGCACTGTGACATGGATAATTAACCATGTGATAATTGTGCCATTCTCATGTTATTCAGTGTGTCACAAAATTGGAAATAACTGCAAAAAATGGTATAAATTCCAGTATGTAATAATGTATGAACCTAGGTGTCTGCTCCCACTGTAGAATCATATATGTTTTTTCAGTTTTATACAAAATAGAATTTTTTATAGAAGAGTAAATGAAGAGCTGGGTTGACACTGATAAGTGGACATGAGGATATTTATGAAGGATATTTCAGTAGTTTTCTGCCCTCGTAACGTGTTAACATTGTGCTTACACAATGCACAAAGGGATGAAACATCTTGACTATATATATAATTATATATATATATATATATATAATGCAGGTGAACCATAGTGCTGTTGATATTTCAGCAAACGCACCGAGAACTTCTTGACTACTGAGAACATCCAGATCTTTTTTTAATTCAAGAAAATGAGCCAAAGCAGTTTTTTTTGCTGGCACCTTCTATTTATATGGGAAAAGAATCTTCACGTGAAGCATGGGTGAACAGTTCTGGGAGAGTTGGTTTTGCCAGATGCTCTTCTGCAAATGTAGTTTCTGTTCGAAGAAATGAGCCAAACAAATGGACGAAAACTAGTAAATCATTTCATACATGTACACATCTTCTTTTGTGTTAATGTGTGCCTTCTCGTTGGCAGATTTATTGAAAACAACAGGATCGAATCGATCTCCCCGTACGCGTTCCGCGGCCTCAAAGCACTGATCCATCTGTAAGTATTCTGTTGTTTCTGTGGATACTACGTCACTAGTATATAAGTTATATCGTCTCTGTCGCTGTCAGAAGTGCAGAGCAGGCGTAATGCTGCAGCCAAGCGGTGATATGCAAGGTTAGCGAATCATGTTGCTGCCTGTCTTTACATGCACCGAGCCAACAGAGTGATTATTTTACACATTTTTCTGGGAGAATTTGATAATTGATGATGTGATTTTTAACTGTCAGTCACCTTTTTTCCTTCCCCCCCTTTTAATAAAGAGAAACTGTATGCAGCTCCTTCACCAGCTCGTGCAAAGACTTGCACTTGTTATTTCTAAACACAGTGTTTTTAAATATTATTTCACTTTCCCCGAGCTGGGAAGCTGCCAAAGCTAAAGATAGCTGAGAAGGTGACTGACCTGCAGGTTGAGGGTAAATATAACCGCGCTGTAACCTTACACCGAGTGACCTGCAGTCAGTCATTACCAGCCAGAGTTCAGACCAACACACAGGGATCGCTTCAGTCAAAGTGTGGATGGACAACTTTTACCACTCCCCTGTTATGCAGCCATTTCCCAATCAAAAGCTTTCGTGCTGCAGAAAAATAGTACTTTTATTACTCGAGTGCACAACACGAGTGGTCCTGAATAAATATTAACGGCAACAACTCATTTGATAAAAGCTGTCAATGCTATTTGAGAGGTGGTTGTCCGTCCAACAAGAAGATGCAGCGTCTGAACCCCTGGAGCTCAATAATTAAAGACACAGTCACTGCTTGTAAAAAATGATGTGACTGCACGTGACATTGACTCTTAGGTTAAAAGGTTCAAAATCTGCTTTTTGACCTGGTGAGAAAGCAAATACATGTATTTACCAGAAGGATGAACTTCTCTTTTAAAGCTGCAGCGCTGACCTTTGGAACTTTGGTCTTTAAACACTGTTCACACGTGTCTAACAAACACTTTCACTATCAGAATCTGATCCGTTCGCTGGTTAAATCAGCCGGAATTAGTCAGTGAAAGTTTCTGGTGCAGGTTCTGTCTGCTGTGACGTAAGTGGTCATCAGGATGGGATTAATCAGCACGTATGGATTTATAATAAATATTCTGCACCACAGCTTTAAACTGTTAAAATCCAAAAAAAAGCAGAATTGATTTATATATTGCATGATAAAACCTCCAACACTAAATAAAGTATTTTATCTGCAGTAAAACTCAATGTTACTGTTACAGCATCAATATATATCATCAATATCCACATCATCAATACAATAAGAAAATAGTTTAATATAATATCAGTAGTAGCTGCAACTAACCACTATTTAGATATTTACTTTAGATTGGAGCTGTTTGTGATCCTTAGTGGGATTTATAGCATTTTATGGACAAATAATTGATCTCTAAAAGCTTATTTTAATAATTATTAAACTTTTTTCATGTTTTTTCCTGATTTGGGAAGTTTGTATTTGTAGAACCAGACAATGTACTAATACTGTAAAAACAAATACTACTACAGTAGCAGTGTGGGAACTGCTTTATATGAACAATTGATTTTTGATTTGATCGTTGAAGAAAATTTAGCTTTTTTCCAAGCTTGGTCTTGTTTTAGGTTGCATTTCTTTCCAATATTCTAACTTTATTTGCTGTGTAACAGCAACATAAATTGATTCTGACTACTAAAAAATACTACTACACTACTATTGCAGATAATTTATTATTATTATTTTGATTTGTTTTCCTGATTTGGGTCATTTTTGTCTTGTTTTAAGTTTTAAATAAAGTTTTATCAATACAATAATAAAATAGTTTGATATAATATCAGTAGTAGCTGCAACTAACCACTATTTAGAGATTTATTTAGATTGGAGCTGTTTGTGGGATTATTTAATAATCTCCTTTTTAAACATCTTACATTCTTCATGTTCTTAATGATCCTCAGTGATTTATAGCATTTTATGGACTAATAATCTTTGAACTCTTATCTTATTAATCATTTGACTTTGCATTGCATTCCCTTATGTTAGTCAGTTTTAAATAAAGTATTTTTATCTATAGTAAAACACAATTCTATTAACTGACTATTTGCTGTGTGACATCAACATAAGTAGATTCTGACTCTTCTGTAGTCTCCTCACATGTTATAGATTTATTCTGATTCCAGGTTTAAGTACAATCACCTTTGTGGTTGCAGAGATATTATCATTCAGGTTTATTATCATTTATAGAGAAATGGGCCTGAAGCTTTGGTGGTTTAAGCTGAAGACGAGATGGTAAATCAGAGGTTAAAAGGTACAGGGCGGCCTTGTTAAAGCTGAGACGTCGTCGTGTTCAATGTCATCGATCCCACCGATCAATGATCACCGTCTCCACGGCAGTTATTAGGAGAATTTTCCTGTTCAGCGGTTGCCTTCCCTCGTTCTAAAGAAGAAGAAGAAGAAGAGAAGACGAGTGAAGCGCACTCATCCCATTCAGATTGAACAGACAGGGGTCGAGTCCCCGTCTGTTCAGAGGGTTCAGTCATGCACAAATTCAGACTGAAACGGCAAAAAAAAGAAGTAAAAAAAACGGACTCTCTAATAAATGATGCAGCGGCATTCACTTCAACTCTTTTCATTCACATCCCCTTTTTGGAGTTTGGAGTTTGGAGTTCAGTTACATAAGTGATGAAGCAGCAATACTGTTATTCAGTAAAATAAGAACAGGCCATAATATATTTCCTCCTATAAATGCAGCATGGGTGTTTAATGAACATCATTGTTATATTTTTATTTATTTCTACCCTCTGTAATTGCAGTTCCTTTAATATTTGAATCACAAATTCTTTTATTTTCTTCTGTTTCGGTCTGTTGAAAAAAAAAAAAACGACGGAAAAGAAGCAGCGTAATTAATTTATAGGATAATGTTATGGTGGGGAGGCAGGAGACTGTCTGACTGTAACCTAATCACACGTCTTTTTGTGCTCGTTCAATAGGAGTCTGGCCTACAACAACCTGGAGACGCTGCCCAAAGATGTTTTTACGGGCATGGACGCTCTGACCAAAGTGTGAGTAACTCATACTTTAAAATGTATTCAGTGTGAGTTAACGTCTTTCCAAGAATAGAATAGAAAGGTTATATATGAGCTGAGACAATGATCATGATGATAAAATGAGGATTACAGATTTAAATGACAGGATAGTAAAGGAAGTGAAAGGGTCAGGGGGAAAGTAGAAAAAGACAGAAGAAGAAGAAGCTGTTGCAGCTGCAGGGGCGCGAGGCAGAGACAGGAAATATGAAAGAGAGACGAGGCAAGTGGAGCCGGGGTGGCAGCGTGTCGGCGGGTTAAATGCTAAACAACACAGTTTCTGAGAGAAAGAAGCGGATCTGGGCTTTGATAATAACAGGCTGGAGTGTGTGTGTGTGTGTGTGTGTGTGTGTGTCACAGCACTTCACACTGATAGTGGGCGACAAGAAGTGGAGACTATAGCAGCATGGGACACTTTTTTTTTTTTCCTCCTATACCAGGAATGAAGCCACAGCGCAGCATAGCGAGAGGGACCGTGATTGCAAATTAAAACGTCTAAAAATACACACAAACCACATGAAATGTTCAAGAGACGCTGCGGCAAAACATGTGTGAGCCCTCGTCGGTATTTCCTGCACGTTTGTGCTCCCTGTGGGAAGGAGAGAATCTGTGAGACTTTACAACAAACGCTGCTAAAAACCAAATATATGGTGCAGCTATCATCTATTATATTATATTGCATATATTTTATTTATTTATTCTGTATGCACTCTTTCTTTTTTTGCATTTCTCCGTCCCTGCTGCTGTTGCAAATGCAATTTCCCCACTGTGGGACAAATAAAGGATTACCTTATCTTATCTTATCCTGTCTTAATGCATCTTTTGCACAGGGATCTGCGAGGCAACAACCTGCTCTGTGACTGCAAGCTGAAGTGGCTGGTGGAGTGGATGCACCACACCAACGCCACGCTGGACCAGATCTACTGCAGCGGACCCCCCGTCCACCAGGGCAAGATGATCAACGGGCTGCTGCCGCACTCCTTCGACTGCATCACGGCAGGTATGGCCGTCCTCAGCCCGTCTGTCCACCCAGGGACGTGCTACGCTAACGCTAGCTCCCTCTGTGTCCTGTCTCCTTCCTGTCCCCGTCAATGAATCTCTGTGAAAAAAAGCCACTGCAAAAAAATACTAATCCGTGGCTTGTTTCATGAATTACAAACTCATAAAGTAAATTTAAAAAGTTAAACACTTCACTTTAACCCTCTTCACCTGTAGAGTTTGAGTGTTTAACTTTGTCCATTGTAGATTTGGTCTGATGTTTGCATTTCTAATGGTGCAACTAAAACAGAATGAGAAATTTTATTTAGCTAGAATATATAATGAAAGCACGTGTTTTTAAAATGTTTAAAGCATCTTTAAGAGAATTAAACTGTCTGGAACCAATATATTTATATATAGATATAGATATAGATATAGGTATATAAACTTGTTTTTGCATTGCAAGTATATATTGAATGTGCGTTTAATTATGCAACATTTGCATTATGGGTAATTTGCATCATTTTTTAGATCAAAAATGTGAGCATTGGTTTTAAAATTATTATTATTATTATTATTATTATTATTATTGTAAAATAATAGACAAGCCACTTTTTTTTTTTGCTTTACATAAAACATTAAAAGCATCAAGATTAAGATTATAATATTAAAATAAGAATAAATTAAACATTAATTTAAATTAAATAAATAAATAAATAAAGTCCTCAGCTCTGAAAAAAGGGAATTTACACATTCAGAGTAGAATAAAAGAATTTTTACAAGATTTGCCATGATTTCAGGATATAAAGTGCACAATAAATCTGAATCAAATAGACTATGAATAGTATAAGAACAGTGAAAACTTTAAAATATACTGCATTGACTTTTGGTGAAATTACAGACAAAACAATGATGAAGTGAAGTAAAATAAACACCCAATGTGTGTTTTGATCATACTGATCAGTGGAATAAAAAGTGTTTTTGCTGTGTCTCATCCCGCATGTGAAGAACGGAACTGCAGTAATTTTCGTGTCATACTTTTCAGAGTTTGCCTCCTATCAGTCGCTGAAGTTTGAGTCTATTTCAGTGGAGGCTTTCCCCTTTGGTAAAGATCAGTTTGTTGTGTTTGCCCAACCGTTTGCCGGGACGTGCAGCTTCCTGGAATGGGATCACGTCGAGATGACCTTCAGGACCTATGACTCCATCGAAAGTGAGTTCAGCAGCAAACAAGTTCGAGCAGGCTTATAGCAACACATTATTTCAACAATGGAAACTATAGTCACTCAAAAATAAGTGAGTCAGGTAAATTACCTGAGCAGCTCATTGTAATTTTAATTATCGTTTTATATCAATTTATTCAGGAATTGTGGTATGAAAAAGTTAAATGTAATTTAGGACATTATAATTGTTAAATAGGTTTGAAATGTTTGAACCTGAATTTTCACACCTGTCACATGACAGAGGATATGTGTGTGTGTGTGTGTGTCATTGTTTTTGCATTGCAAGTATAAATTGAATGTTGTGTTAAATTATGCAATGTGTGTATTATCACTCATTAAGTAACTATGGGTAATTTGCATTATTTTTGAGATCAAAAATCTCACAGAATATATTTTTCATGTTCTGAAATGATCTATAATTTATATGACTTTATGGACAAATAATTCATCTTTAAACTCTCATTGTATTAATCATTGCAGATACTTTTCCTTATTTTATTGCATTTTTCCTGATTTTGTGTCCGTTTGGTTTTGTTGTAAGTTTTAAAAAGGGTATTTTTATCTGTAGGAAAACACGATTTTTGATCTTTCAAAACAATTTTACTAACTTTATTGAACTATATATATAAAGTTTAGATTTATATGAAGTTCTGCACCACACCTTTAACCTGTTAAAATAAAAATAAAAACCTGATACGCATGATAAACCTGAGCTCCAACACTAAATAAAGTATTTTATCTGCACTAAAACCCAATGTTACTGTTACAGCATCAATATATATCATCAATACAATAAGCAAATAGTTTAATATAATATCAGTAGTAGCTGCACCTAACCACTATTTAGAGATTTATTTAGATTGGAGCTGTTTGTGGATTATTTAATTGGCTCCTTTATAATCTCCTTTTTAAACATCTTACAGAAAATATTCTTCATGTTCTGGAATGATCCATTTTATGGACAAATAATTGATCTCTAAAAGCTTATCTTATTAATTATTGAACTTTGCATTGCAGATAATTTGGATTATTTCATGTTTTTTCCTGATTTGGGAAGTTTGTATTTGTAGAACCAGACAATGTACTAATACTGTAAAAACAAATACTAGTACAGTAGCAGTGTGGGAACTGCTTTATATGAACAATTGATTTTTGATTTGATCGTTGCAGATAATTTAGCTTTTTTCCAAGTTTTCTTTTCCCTGATCTGGATCGGTTTGGTCTTGTTTTAGGTTGCATTTCTTTCCAATATTCAAAAATACTACTACAGTACCTCAGCCACAGTACCACATGTATTATTATTATTACCAGAAGAAAATACTACTACACTACTATTGCAATTAATTTACCTTATATAGATTTTTTTTTCCTGATTTGGGTCAGTTTGGTCTTGTTTTAAGTTTTAAATAAAGTTTTATCAATACAATTAGAAAATAGTTTAATATAATATCAGTAGTAGCTGCAACTAACCACTATTTAGAGATTTCATTTAGATTGGAGCTGTTTGTGGAATTATTTATTTGGCTCCTTTTAAAAACTTTTTGAAGTAAATATGGTTAATTTGCATTATTTCTGAGATCAAAAATGTGACCATTGGATTTAACTAGGTGTCAAATTATTATTATTATTTTTAATTATTTTTTTCATTTTGGTGAAACATTAGGCAAGTTTATTTGTGTAGCACATATTTCAACATCATTTTCAAACATTCCAGATAAAGCTTGATGAGGAATTTTCCAGAAACCAGTGGCTTCTTATGGGTTAAATATATAAAATGGAGCCAGTGAGATGTAGATCTATCATCTTTATTAACATTTTAACTCCTTTTTTCTTCGTTCCTGGTGCAGGCACGTCCACCGTGGTCTGCAAGCCCATGGTGATCGACAGCCACCTGTTTGTCATCGTGGCCCAGCTGTTCGGCGGCTCCCACATCTACAAGCGCGACGCCTCCGCCAACAAGTTCATCAAGATCCAGGACATCGACATTCTGAAGATCCGCAAGCCCAACGACATCGAGACCTTCGTGGTGGACGGGGAGTCGTTTTTCGTCATCGCCGACAGCTCTAAGGTCGGATTATCGAGCTGGACGTAAAACAGGCGTTTTATGGGCGATGGTCCTATGGGAGGGTTCTCCTCCCTCACACTCCTCTCTAATCTACTCGTCTCACCATGTCGTTTCTCCTTCTCCTCCCTCGTGTCCTTTTTTTTTTCTGTACTACGTGGTTTTTCATAGCTGCTCCCGGCAATGCCAAACATTCACAGCATGTTCTCACATTCTGTTCAGGGCAAAGCAGGTTTATTTGTGCAGCACATTACAACAACAAGGTAATTCAGAGTGCTTTACATTAATCATTAAAAGCATGGAAATACAATCTGAAAAAAAAAGCCTAGCCAAGCCAAAAAATCTAATTAAAAAAAATATTGTTTGAAAAAATGCTGATTACAATTAAAATTCAAAAGTTACAGCGCATTGAAAAATTAGCTCCTTGTTTAATTCATGTTTTTGCGAAATAAAATGTTTTACAAAATCAGACTATGATTTGCATATAACCAGATATTTCTGTAAAAAAAAAAAAAACTAAAATATAATAGAGTTAGCAATAAAATTGTATATGAAAATGCTATTGATTTTTAACAGAGGGAACTTTTATTAAAAAAAAAATCATGTCTTTAGAAAATAAAATATATGGATCAGACTATAAATGGAATATGAACACATTTCTGTAAAACATCTTTAGAATATACTGTACTTAGGACTTTAAAGTACTTCTGAAGTAGAGATTAAGGTTATGTTTTAAGGAAATAAAATGCCTGATAAATCTAAAACAAATAGACTATGAATTGTATATGGAAAAAAACTACTGTAGTTATATAGTAGTAATAAAAATGGAAGGTTTAAAGTGCTATTGTTGACGTGAAAATGTCTGACTCAGTCTGCAAAATTAAAAAAAACTCACAAACACATGAATATTCATTTCTAGCCCTGTATGTTATAAAATGAAATTATCCTGCTGATATTTTTTTTTCTTCTTCAACAAATCTAACCCCGCTGACCTTTTCCAGGCCGGCTCCACCACCGTGTACAAGTGGAACGGCAACGGCTTCTACTCGCACCAGTCGCTGCACCCCTGGTTCCGGGACACGGACGTGGAGTACCTGGAGATCTCGGGCAAACCCCACCTGATCCTGTCCAGCAGCTCCCAGCGGCCCGTGGTGTACCAGTGGAACCGCAGCCAGAAGCAGTTCGACCGCCGCACCGACATCCCCGACATGGAGGACGTGTTCTCCGTCAAGCACTTCCGGGTCAAAGGTGAGAGGGTCGTTTCTGAATGTACGCTATCTACGCTACGCTAAGAGGATCCAATCTGACCCACTGTATTATTGACTGGAAATGGTGGCAAAAAAAAAAGAAAATCCAGTTCTAGTTCCTGTTTCTCACCTTGTAAGATGTGAGGGTCTAAATTCAGGAGAAGGTTGTGTTGTTATTGTACAAACTGTAAAGCTCATTAGGTCAAATCTGTGATTTGTGATTCTGGGCTAAACAAATAAAATTGATTTGATTTGATTTGATTTGATTTGATTTGATTTGATTTGATTTGATTTGTTTTGATTTGATTTGATTTGATTTGATTCGATTTGATTTGATTTGATTTGAGTTGATTTGAGTTGAGTTGAGTTGAGTTGAATTGAGTTGAGTTGAATTTATTTGAGTTGAATTTAATTGAATTGAATTTAATTGAATTTAATTGAGTTGATTTGAGTTGAATTTAATTGAGTTGAGTTGAATTGAGTTGAGTTGAGTTGAATTGAATTGAGTTGAGTTGAGTTGAGTCAGTTTTATTTGTATAGCCCAAAATCACAATGGGCTATATAGTTTGTATAAAAGCAACACAAAAGGACGTCTGTCCTTAGAACCTCACATCGTACGAGGTAAAACTCAATTAAAAAACCCCTTTAGGGGGGAAAAAGAACTTTTAGTACAATTTTTTTTTAGTTGACATTAAAATGGAGGTGTTATCTTATACATTATTTACCAGTTGCGTTCATATTGTCTCATGAACTAAAGTTCACTTGACTACTGATACTACATGTTCAGTATCTGGACTTTGTGCCATTATGCAGTTTTTTTTTTAAATAGTGAGATTCAGGTGAAATATGACTAACAGCGGACTCTGTTCTGCGGTCAGCGTTCTCTTAGACGCGGTTAGCTTAATAATGCTGTTTATAGCTCGTGGTCTTGTTGTAATTTATAACACTTTAGCCCCTCGTTGCTCAGCACTTTGAAGGCAGCACGAGGCGACGTCAGCGTCTGCCGCTGTAAAACCTGCACATGAATCTTCACCGCCCCCTGTATTTTTATTTTAACACAAACTATAAATAACGTTAGAATTACCGTATTTTCACGACTATAAGGTGCACATAAAAGTCGTATGCGCCCTATGTAGGTATGTAGGGGGAAGTGTGGGCGTGGATTGTATATAAGGGACGGGGATGTGCGTTATGCAGAACATCGTTGTTTTAACAACCTGAAAATGGTCCTCGTTGGCGTGGTTACCAGGCGAGGTTACCCCTGGCGACCTGTTGCTAGCCTGCGCCTGTAGGTGGGCCAGCTGGTAGGCCTATGAGAGAACGACAATACCGTAAAATACAGGAAGATGTAGAGATGTAGAGATGAAGGACTATTTAACTAAAGTAGGTCAGAGACATAATACTGGATATTATCAGCACAAATCTTATTACCGTATTTTCACGACTATAGTGTGCACTTTAAAGTCTTATATTTACTTCAAAATGTGTGGCGCGCCCTATGTATGTATGTAGGGGGAAGGGTTGGCATGGATTGTAGATAGAATAACGAGGATGTGCGTTATGCAGAACATCGTTGTTTTAACAACCTGTAAATGGTAAAGAGACACGCTGATAAAGAACAGTTTAAACTGAAGGAAATCAGCTACGCGGAGGAACACGGAAATCGAGCAGCCGATTTAAGATTGAGTTTCCACGGACATCACCATTCAACTAAAAGCAGTAAAGCTAGCAGAAGAAATGAAAAATTAACCTTTTTCAAGGAGGTCCGTCTTGCATCCCAAAGCTGGCATGTTTGATGGAGATTTAGCTGCTGTTGGAATCAGAAACAGAGGATGAGGACTTTGATGGTTTAATTGATGACATTTACCCGGCTCCAAATTGTAAATACGCACTAGTGAGCTTGTTTTATCCATGTTTTACCATGCCCGGATCTATTGATAATTAAAAAAAAATGTTAGTACTTTGTAATCAATACTTAAATAAAGCACAACCAAACTCAGTTTTGCTCCCGCTCTATGTGTGCATATATTTATTTCTGTATATAAAATCCGCGCCCTATAGTTAGGTTCCTTATGTGTGTGTTAAATACAGTAATGACACATAGAACTGAGACTGAGCCTTATGGTCCTGAAAATACGGTACATAAACTGTTAAGCTAAAACAGCCCCCCCTTTCTAATCTTTGTCCCATTCATAGGTGACCTGTTTATATGCCTGACAAGATTCATCGGGGACTCCAAGGTGATGCGCTGGGACGGCGCCATGTTCAAGGAGGTCCAGACGTTCCCCTCCCGCGGCTCCATGGTGTTCCAGCCCGTCGCCATTGGCAACTGGCAGTACGCCATCTTGGGCAGCGACTACTCGCTGACGCAGGTCCACCAGTGGGACGCCAAGAGGGGACAGTTCGTGCCGTCCCAGGAGCTGAACATCCAGGCGCCGCGGGCCTTTTCCGCGGTGTCCATTGACGACCGCGTGTTCCTGCTGGCGTCCAGCTTCAAGGGGAAGACCCAGATCTACGAGCACCTCATGATAGACCTGAGTAATTAGGACGTAGGGCGAGCCGCGTAACCGTTTTTATCTCAATTTCTGTGATTTTGTCAAAACTATTAGAATCCACCCACCAGCACTTTCCATTTAAATGAAAGGAAGTTTCAAACAGGAGCTTAAATCATCAAAAAATTATATATATTTCAAATACAATTCAGTACTTTCAGGTTAAGTGGTTGAAAACGATAGAATTGGATGTTTATTGAGTTTGTTTTGTCCCTAAAAGGCCTAAGCCTGGCAACGTGCTGCAACTCATTATGATGAAAAACAATAAGAATTTTTTGTCTTTTTGGGAATGCCTTATTCTCCATTTAGAGGAAAAAAATCATTTCCACCTAAACGTGCGAACTGACTATCTTTCAGGTTTAAAAAACAAAAAAAAAAACAAGAGTTGTCTATTATTCAACCCTGATATGCAGTATTTAGACAATACAAACACATGCTTTTGCTATTAGACTTCGTACTTTATTTTTTATTTCTCTTATATAGAAATTTGATAGTGAAGTAAAAAAAAAAACATGGCAGTAATAATAAATATAATACAGTTTTATACGTGAACGCCGCAGACAGACACACACAAGACATTTTTATCAGAGGGATTTCAGGCAAATTGACTCCATGACTTCAATTTCATGAGAAGAGATTATTCCTCATGCGGCGTAACCCTCTGTGCGTTTCATCAGGCTTCCTGCGATCTGGAGACTGGCGGGGTTGTTCACATTTCGCTTCATCACCCCCCCGAGAAGATTTAGACGCCGTGTAGGAGACGGAGCCACGGATTGTCTCTACGGGGCAAATCTCAGAAAAAAAAAAAACTGCACTAGAATCCTCTTCCAATTGAAATCTAATATAATAAGTTTTGGTGATAGGGAGCTTGGAAGATGATAGCACTCGCCTCACATACGCTTTTTGTGCAGTTTGGCAGCTCGTCAGTCATCCTGTGCTCCGTCTGTCTCTTCTAATCACGACTTTTACGCTTATAGAAACGACCCTGACGTGACACGAAGAATCCACCCGACTCCTCTGAACCGACGTTTAAGCGAAGGATGAATGGCTCGCTGGAAGCGTCCCACTGTGTGACCCAGCCCTCTCTCTCTCTTTTTCACTGCACTCTTGCCCCTTTTACTCCCTCATTGACAAAACCATTGTTGTCTTTACCCCGTAAAACTAAAAAAAAAAAAAGAAAGAAAGAAAAAAAAAAAGCCAACCACTGTGCAGCACCTAGTACCTGTGCTCTTATTCTGAAAAACTGAATTCTGGTAACAATTAACAACTCCACTGACAAACTTGCCAAATATAAAGTTTACGTTTTTACTATACTGTGTAATTTATACGATATTGCTTTTTTTTGTATGTAGAGGGGACCACACTCAATGTGTTATTTTTCATAGATATAGAATTTAGTATAGAATAAAAAGTGTGTGTGTAACATGCTACTTCTGCAGTAATAGGCTTACTTGTCTTATCTAGCTAGGTGAGGATAGAGGACGTGAGCCACTTCCTTTGTCATCTCGCTTATTGAACTTTATGTACAGTAGTAATAAAATACTAAAATCCAAAATCAAAGTTGCATTTCTGTTTTCTTTGTTGTCACTTCTCACACAATAGGTGCCAATTATCATCAATTAAGGAACTCAAATTACATGCTGTATGAAATTTAAATTCAGATTATTCCTCATATCGGTTCTTTATACTTTTACAGTATATATTTCACTTAAATGCCCCATATTATCCACCTTATTCGGTTTATTTAAAGTTTTAATGTACTTAACAATATATATTTTGTAGTTTTAAGTACCCAAGATCATCTGGATATAGTTTTACATTGCCTTCACGCTGGATATTTTTACTAGAAAAGCGGCAAAGTATCTTTAAAGTCAACGCTTCAACGCTTATGATATGGAGGTTCTAGGCCAAAGTCACGAGTTTTTCCTTATTGCTAAATCCGATTGCAAGGTATAATTTGATCAGGTCATCCGCATGCGGACATAATACACGGCAAGTGGTCTGGTGTGATGAGGTTGATCCAATCTTGCAAAGTGAAGCGATGTGGTTCCACGAAAAGAAAAAAATTCTAGCAAATTTGTGACTTTGACTTATGACTACAATGGTTCTAATGCTCTTCTGTAGTCATGATGTATGTTTTAAATTGATCTTTTCTGTGTGTGAAGATGTGTGATACTCTATAATTTGTCATTTTGACTAATAAATGATCATGCAGCCTAGATAAATGATTAGTTTTTCTTTTCTTTATTTCAAGATTTATTTCAGTACAAAACGGGAAATGGTGCAACATCCAAACAAATAGAAGTGTGGGTAAAAATAGAAATATGCAAATAAAAGAATACACATTATTGAATAAAAAATAATAGATAAATAAATGTATAAATAATGACACGAAGCATGGTAGTGATCATTAATATAAAGTAACTTAAGTGAAAACATTGATTTTTTCATGCAAATATGAAAATGAGGTTTTACTTCAGCAAATTTACATTTTGAATGTAAAACTTTACTTAAATCCATTGATTCACATACATACTTTACATAATGCATTATTACCCTATCTCTTATACATTGCTGCATATTTATATTATTGATGTTCATAGGGCATCATAGAGCAGGTTTGTGTTTCATTCAGTGTGGAAAGTAGAAATGTGCTGTGTGTGTGTGTGTGTGTAACCCAGGACTTCAGATTGTTCCTTTAGACACCTCTGTCACTTTGAGATGGAGGGATAAAGCTCATAAAGGGTTTTTTCAAAGTGTGACGCAGGCCCCCCCCAGGGGGGCTCAGCACAGCTTTCAGCGAGGCCCGGATAATGGGAGTGAAACCATATTCCATCAAAAGAACATCACGCTGAGGCGAAAAGAATGGGATGTGTGTGATTTGGTTAAAGAGATAGTTCAGACACACACTCACTTCCCAGAAACTAATAACTTCCTTGGGACAGATCACTTTTATGCGTTTGTTGTAATCTGAAGCTATGCAAGTATATATAAAAAATACTAGACAATTTCAGCTCAATTATGGAGTGTCTCTGGAAACAAAAAAATCTGAGCTCATAATGCTTTACAGACTACATCTGTGGGGAATTGGAGATATTTTGGTTTTATAACATGTCCTCTTTAAGACAAAGTCCTATAAGCATGTTTGGGTGTTTATTCTACTACATTTTGTCAGAAGCAGCTGCGGATTCCTCCAAATCTTTAAAGGGTGTTTTCACAAAGATGAGGTTTTTATACATGTGTATATTCTGAGTTTTTTTTAACACAGGGATTTTTTCATACATTATAAAAGAGATTTCCAATGACATTGGAAATTAGCATATTTTAATGATATATTGCCTAATTTGCCTATTGTAACCTGACATTTCAGTAAGACAGTTTCTTTTGTCTTTACATAAGTAACAAACTGAGCAAGTTTTTTGGTGATATGTGTCAGTTAATGGCGTTTCCCTAATTATCTGGGCTGTTATGTTTATTTCATTCTATATGTAAGTATTCTATACTACCATTTATGAATGGAAATGAATATTAATTCAAAGTTATAGTGTGTTAATTATCTGAATTTCATTAGAAATGTGACCTTCTCAGGTCAGTTTACACAGCATCTGCCTGCAAAAGCTATTAATCCTATGAATTACAATAAGCAAAAATACTTTTCTTATGCAAAATACTGAAAACAGGTCCCACAGACCTGAAGACCTTATAAGGCTCATGTGTCAAACTCGTTTTTTCATTACTTCTTTTGTTCTTTCACATAGAAAGGCAAAACCATAGAGTACAATCTTTGAAAAAAAAATCTTGAAATAAATAAATAAATTGTAAATAGTGGTTATCAGCATATTCTTGTATATCTGCGATGAGTTTCATAATAACACTACCACCTGAAGAATCTATCAAGGATAACTACTGTAACAGGACCATTTGTTTTAAAACATGTATCGGTTTTAATTTAATTAGTTTGTTAATTTCTCCTTACTTTGTTTTTTTCATTTATTTTTTGCCTGTTACATATTGATGCATTTAATGTTTTATGTGAAGCACTTTGATTTACCTTGCTATGCAATTTACTTGCCTTGTTTTCCGAACATAATGTGAATATTTGCCAGTGCCAGGAGTGATCGTACATGGGGAAAAAAAGGAGGAATGTTGAGTAGCACATAACTGGGACAATCAGTACTGTCTTGTCTTGTCTGTTTTGTCTTGTTGAACTTGTCCTTCCATTCCGTACTACTTATGTCTTGTCTTGGGGTACTCAAGTCTTGTCCTGTTTGTTTGTTTCTAGTTTTAGTTTAGCACTTTACCGTTGTTGTTGTATCGTAGTTTAGGATTGTCTCGTCTTGCGCACCTGCACTTTGATGTTGTTGTACATGTAAACGCATAGGATAGTGAGAAACGCAATTTCGATTCCTTTGTATGTCAAGTACATGTGAAGAAATTGACAATAAAATTGACTTTGACTTTGACTTTGAGTAGATTAGAGAAAAGTGTGAGAGGAAGAACCAACTTTGTTAAAACGAGCTACTTCCTGTTGCTCAAGTCATTTCTTAATCATGTGATACTTTGTTCTCGTTTGGTTTGATTTCAATTAAATTTAAATTGTTTGATCTTATTTAATTATAACATTATTTTTCTTTTAAATCTAATTTCAATCAACAATTTTTAATTATATCTTAATGCTTTTTTGATGTTTTACCTCCTTGTTGAGATGTGCTATTCAATCAAACAACACACCCCTGTCACAAGGGTTAAAGGTGTTTTTTTTTGTTTTTTGTTTTTTTGCGTGGAGCCAATGGGCGTGAACGTTCGGTGTAATGTTTTGGTCGTCCCGCAGCTGAGTGGCTGCGGGTCCAGCTCTGCCCCCCTGTGGGTGAAGCGGCCCAGCGCACGAGCGCCCGCGTCGCGTGCTGCTACAAGGTTAGTCATTAACCTTGTCTTCCCAGTCACTCACTCAGGGCACCGGGAGGCGGACGGCGCGCTTGTGTCCCGAGGCATGCTGCCGCTCGGCCGCCACATCTCACCATGGGCGACCGCGACCACCGGGACGTTACAGCCGCGCGCGCTCTGACCGTGGAGGACGACGACGTTACGGTCGTGTTCCACAACGTTCACGGACATGGCGAGAGCGGCGGAGGCGGTAGCGGTAGCGGCGACGAGCACGAGGAGAGCGAGCGAGCGGCGGAGCGGATTCACCTGCGGCGCGCCGACGCTCGCGACCCGGGCGACGGCCGCGGGGAGGATGCCGCCGCCGCCGCCGCCGCCGCGGAGGGGGAAGAGGGGGAGGAGGAGGGCGCGAGAGGCGGCGAGCGCTCACCGGAAGGCGGCGAGGAGGAAGCGCTCTGCCCGCCGGCGTTTTGCGTCAGCAGCAGCGAGCCCGCATCCCGAGAAGGTAGAAGAAGCCCCCCCCCCCCCCTAAAACCTAAAAGCTAAACCTTAAACCTGAACCCCCGCACCCACACCCCGCATGTTAAAAAAAAAAAAAAAAAAGTCATCATCAGTGTCGTTGTTTTTTTTTGTGAACTTTTGGGAATAAAAAGTAATAAGCGGCAGGCGGTGAGATCAATGACTTCCTCCTGCGTGGCGTCACGTTCCGCATTATACAACCGTGTCACGTCATGTTTCTGCAGTAATGATGTCACGTGCGGGATATTAGCCTATGAGGAGCGAAATGGCGAAAAGAAAAAGCCTTTTCTTTTTTTTTTTTTAGTTTACACATTTCATAAGATCTGGTTCCTTGTACTTAAAAGCTGGTGGAGATTTTTCAGGCTTTACGTGCTTCCTATAGGCTGAAGTTGCTGCCAAAACGAGCAAAACATCCTTACACAATAACCTGCCTTTTTTTCTTTTTTAGCCTTCATATTTGATTATTCCCATGTGTTTCAGAATAAAATGTCTGTATTGATTTGTGGGGAGTCCCATTTCCTTTTTACTCCTCCGATTCCCCCAATGGAAACCCAAGTATTCTACATCCCTCCTTTTTTTTTAATGTTTGTGGCCAGCCTATCATTACAACTGCTCCGTTGCTGTGTGCAGGCCTACAGCCTGGGATGCATGCAAATAAATGCTGTAGCTTAACATTTACATCATCCTTGCAGAGGCTTAGTGACTGTGCAGTTTTTTGTTTTTTTACAGCAGCATGGTAATCTTGTTATGAGATTTAACGCAAACATTAATGAGTAAGCCTGCAGCGTGTTATCTGTTGGGCATCTGTTGAGTATTAGTGGCCGCTAACAAAGGTGTGAAAGCTGGAGGGCCACACCTTCTGCAGGGAGGGAGCGATAGAGATTATTCTGGCTTCTTGGGTAACATGCGAGGAAGCAGGAAAGCTGCATTCAAACGTCCCTGCCATGGATGTTCTTTATATAACCGGTTCTAAAAAAGGTGCCGAGTCATTGACTCATGGTCAGCATGAGGTTGTTTTCCTACCTGGTTACAAACAGTCTGCACACATCTTGACTAGAGGTTAACAAATTATCAGCCTGATTAATAATATTCAGCATTTTCACAATTATCAGAATCCTCTTTTTTTCCCTCCTATAGCTGATAAATTTAATTCATTTTCATTTTTCTTCTTGACTCATTGATTATCTTCTTTCTATCTTAGGCAGTTGTTGATTTTAGAATTTTATTGCCGGTTTTCCCATATACAGTTTTAACCAGGTGATTTATTCTATATAAAATATGGCGTCAATGGCCCCTTGGAAAAATTACAATTTATTATTTTATTTTTCGCTTCAATTTATAGCCTAAAATTATCTTATGCTAATATTCGTCATTACATTTTAATGTCTAAGTATATTAAAAGTGCACTTTTAACTCGAATTGCTTTCATTGCCATTATATGGCTGCATGATAATGTTATAGAGAATTCTACTGTCCAAGTTGATAAGCGCATACAAGCTGTATTTAAAAACACAAGTTAGTGTAATACTGCTGACTTAGTATGTAGAAATGGACTTTTCTATTATGTAATTTCTCTTTTTGTGTCCTGATTCCTCCATCCCTGCTCTGTATTATCCCCATGAGCAGATAGTAGGCCATTTTCATAGGTTCCACTGATGTATTTTCATACCCATTCATTACTCCGTTTTTCACTCTATTTCTGTCTCCTCCCGTCTTTTCCAGCCTGGTCTGGATTAGTCCCTCATTAGGTGAGGTTAGACTGTCTGAGAGTATCTTTGTGCCGGCGTTTGACTCTGATCAAGACACACCTTTGTGTTGAAACATTAGTCTAATTACAGGCTACCTGCCTCTATTCATGTGTTTTTGGACTTTAGCCCCAAACTGTCTCCTTTTTATTAAAGACAGTGCGCCTGGTTGTTATACTTAATTATACGTTGAGTATCACTTTCACTAAGACACTTGTCTATAAAGAATTAGAAATATACTTACGACTGTATGACGATATTCATAATGCTTTATAACGGTGATAGTTAAAATACATTTTTATAGTATCAAAGCAAGAGTGTATTATAATACTCATGGTTGATGCATTATTATAATATATAATACATAAAATCAATTATAATGTGATTGTATTTGGTTATAATATAAATCTAATAAATGGATTATAGTGTATTATAACTTTGTGAAATATTAACAAATACGCTATCTAATATAGGTAAAGCAAACAAGACACCACATTGTGAGGCTCTGCGTGACCTCAGGTCGAAACGTAATCTCACAAAGCATAATCGGCCCGTTGTTCCACCGCGGGCAAGGTTTGCAAACATTATACCTCCGTCTTGTGCAGGTCTTTTGTTTGGCCTCGTTTTGCAACTGAATTTTTTATCCGGGCCACATGGCGTGCAACGACATACTGACTTCACTATCAGCGTGACCTATATGGACTATGGTCACTGTGCTGCTCCTCCTATAGTGACCCCTCCTTTCTAAAATCAATGTCCCCTCCCCTCCCTACACTTTTTTTTTTTTTTTTTTTTTATTCCCACAGGTCAAGAGAAACCAAAGAAATGTCCAGGTCTCGGTTTGTTCTACGCTTTCCTGTCCACGGTTTTCTTCTCCATCATTTCCCTCTTGGTGAAAACCATCCAGGGAATCCACGCCATAGAGATCAGCGCCTTCCGCTGCTTCTTCCAGATGCTCTTCATAATGCCGTTACTCATCTACCACAAGTGAGTATGATGGAGAAACTGTCCATCACAGCCTTATAATTTGGGATCTCTAAATACCCTGCAGCATATTTACCTTGTTTTTCTTTTGTTTTTTATTGTTGGACTTGTAACAGTGTTTAGTTTACTGGCTTGGGCATGGTTTAAGAACTGAATGTTCCTTTTTAAGTATTATTTTCCTATTAGCGATGTTTATGGTTATTCCTGTTTATTGCCGGGTTTCATGAAAAACCGTAAACCGTTATTATATCTAAGCGTCGATAATTATTAGCCTATAAGGGTTTATTGGAGAACACGTTTTGGTAACACTTTAATATCCTAAAATTAGGGCTCTCTGCATACTTACAAGCAGTCTATTGTTTCAAAACCAACAGTTTACATGTTGTGAGTAGATTAAGTGCCTTTAGAGCTCTCCACATGGGGAACAATGAGTGATGGGAACGTTGTTTAATTTATATTCCCCCCCCCCTAAACAACACATATGTGTAGATGTCCAAAATGTTTATTTTCAATGATGCTTTTTTTTATAGTTATAAATTTGATCATGCATTTAAGGACATTCAGCTAAACGAACAAACAAATCATTTAATAATTTTGCAGTGAAAGTGAGTTCATCAAATAAAAAATTGCACAATGGAATACTAATGTGAGGTTGTAACGCTAACCCTGTGTAGAAGATGGCATCTGCTGTTGTCTTTTTGAATAATCTTTATTAAAACAAATATATCAAAAAGTATTGTCCAATTTAATATTGAATTAGACTTTGTGATTCACTCCTAGGAAACAAAATGTCTCTTAAAGTGAAGAGAAAGTGCTTAATTTTAGGGTTAATTAATCTAAATTGACTGATTGTGAGTAGACATATTGTCTGTTGATAAGTTATGTTTAAGAAATGGTTTTGAAGCAGGGGTCACCACCTCGGGTCCTGGAGGGCTAATATGGCTGCCGTTTTTTTTTTATTCCAACCAGGCAGTAACACAACTGATTCTAATAATTAACCATTAAAGCCTTGCTAAGGACCTTCATTAGTAGAATCAGGTGTGTTCCTGCCTGGTTGGAACAAAAACCTGGACACACGGTAGCCCTCCAGGACCGGAGTTGGTGACCCCTGGAATAGAGGAACAGTTTTTGCCTCAAGGGATCAGAATTACACCCAAAGACTTCCACCTGTGCCTCCATCCATCCATCTATCCATCCTTTCATCCATCCATCTGGCCATCGTCAATTTCCTTCCCTAATTTATCTTTTTTTTTTTCTCAACATGGATCTACAAACATAAATCCATCTCTTTTCATCCCCATCCATGCACACATCCATCCATGCATCCATCTATATGTGCAACTCCCTTTCTGAAATGTAAATCGTCAGTCTAATCATCCATCCGTCCATCCATCCATCCATCCATCCATCCATCCATCCATCCATCCATCCATCCATCCATCCATCCATCCATCCATCCATCCATCCATCCATCATCACCCTCGTGTCTCTGCTCCCCCCAGGACAGGTTTCCTCGGTCCCAGGGATAAACGCCTGTATCTGGTGCTGCGCGGTTTCATCGGCTCCAACGCCATGATCCTGCTCTTCTATGCCGTTCAGCAGATGCCGCTGGCAGACGCCACCGTCATCATGTTCAGGTGAGGAGGCTGCACGCGGGGCTTTGATTTAAACGGTGATTCTACACACACACACACGGGAGTGAAAATCATATTTTAGTGAGTAATTTCTGCAGGGAACATGGAAAACAAAG
>JAYKQN010000015.1:21610000-21737500 GCA_036785175.1 Eupleurogrammus muticus
TTTAAGAAAAAGGGAATTTACTGTAGATATGAGGTTATGGGTAAGCTAAATTTTAAGAAAATAAAATCTGTGACTAAAATAAATGATCGATTTATTTATATAAGTGATGTGAATATATGAAAACAATCTTGGTGATGATTTAAAAGTGTGTCAGTCAATTC
This sequence comes from Eupleurogrammus muticus, assembly GCA_036785175.1. Lineage (NCBI taxonomy): Eukaryota > Metazoa > Chordata > Actinopteri > Scombriformes > Trichiuridae > Eupleurogrammus > Eupleurogrammus muticus. Next base: position 21,610,162 of record JAYKQN010000015.1, read on the forward strand.
TTGTTTAAAAGTGGGTTATTTTTTCTTGAATATAAGAAAGAAGGTATTTATTATGACTTCTGTGCAGGTTGATCAGCTTAATAAAGTGATTGTCAGTTTCGTGTTTTCATTCAGAAATCACATTTATGTGTCAAACGTGATGTTTTAAACTCGTGGACCAGAGCCAAACCCGTGCAGGTGTGTTGTCTGTACTTAGGTCATTGTCCCCAAATCCCAGCTTCACAGGTGACAATAGTTTTTTTTTTTTTGCAAACCACTGAGTCAGGTGCTCAGAATAGTACCTGAGCTGAGTGGATTGTTGTGTCATTGTGTGTTGTTGCACATGCACATTGTGCACACGGGGGGCTTTGTTTATCCCCCCTCCCCTCCGTGTGTAAACAACGCGCGTTGGCCAGGCATTGTGCGTTCATGCAGAATAGCTGTTTCTCATTGTGTCACAATATGACCCATATCGTGCCCAACAAAGGCTCGCGCCCGCTCTGCTGGGCTAGCTGCACACAGATGGTTTTATAAACCCCGGCCTGGCTCCCCGAGTCCAGCACTGAGCTAAGTGAAGTGTTAAAAGGAACCAGAACACAGCAGAACCTTTTCTGCACTGACTAAAACCATGACGATTAATACATCTATTTTTTTGTTTGGGTTTAATAGGTGATTTTTTATTATTGCCACTTTTCATAAAGCATTTACATCTCTAGGCAAAAGCCATTATACACAAAGAACACACTGCAATAGATTATTATAGGATTTACCTTATACTACCACTATGATCACTACTATTCTCCTCATTAGAAACAGCTGTGTGTGTGCATGTAATGAGCCTTTCCTGCCACCAGGTGGCAGCCTGACATTTCTCCTCATCCGTAACCTGCATGAATCTGCTCAGAGTTATGGTAGGTAGTTAATCTACAAATACTTGTGGTCGTTTTCATGCTGGATGAACAGGCTGTGTAATATTGTGTGTCTCTCACACACGGGGACTTTTACAACTTTTGAGTCACTTGAAAAAAATGACGATAGAAGGTTGTTTTCACATCCAGCTGCTGAAGGAGAAAAGTTTTGGAATGAGATCTATTCATATTCATTCAGCAGGATTTTTTTTATTACCAGAAGGAAGAAGTGGAGGTCATTATTTTTATATTCCTAGGAAGGATGGTGCAGTGTGTAGAGCTGTTGCCTTGCAGCAAGAAGGTCATAGGTCATAGGCTTTCTGTGTGGAGTTCACATGTTCTCCATGTGTCTTTGCGGGTTCTCTAGCTTCCAAAACATATAATTGGTTAATTGGAGATTCTAAATTGAATTAATTGTGAGTGAGGGTGTGTCACCTCTAATGTGCTGGTGGCATGACCCCCCATGACCCTAGTGAGGAATAAGTGAGTATAGAACAGGAGTATGCAACCCAGGTCCTACAAAGCCACAGTGGGTCCAGGTTTTTGTTCCAACCAGGCAGTAACACACCTGATTCTACTAATCAACCATTAGAGTCCTTGATATGGACCTTTAATGGTAGAATCAGGTGTGTTAATGCCTGGTTTGAACAAAAACCTGAACCCACTGCGGCTCTCAAGGACCTGGGTTGCCTACTCCTCATATAGAAAATAACAGACAAAGTCTTAAAGAAAATACAAGTATTGTCCAGGTTCACTTTGCAGTTTGCAAGTTTACTTTGGATGTTAATTCAGCAGAGAGGGTAAAAAAACTACTACTGGAATGAAAAAAACATGCAAGCATTTATTTTATTTTTTTTAATTAAACCTCAAAGAGAGATTTCACAGCAACGTCTTTCAGCGTGTGGATGCTCATGTAGAGGTGGTCAACTCAAACAGATCTGGAGGTTTTCAAACTGCTGCTAATTCTGCTGCTTTTCTAGAGGAGGTTTGTCCAGATGTAAACAGGCGCTGTGGAGAAGGTGGAAGAGGACGGACAGCAGCTGTGTTCCCAAACACATGGATTCAATGGATCCTGGTTATAACCTCAGGTCTACCTGTCACTGTGACCACATGTGATCTTTAACTGTTTGTTGGATCAACCTCACCTTTCACATATATTTCTGTACAACATTTTGAATTTATTTTTCAAATGGACAGTGAGAACATCATTATATTATTATCATTGAAACCTAAAGTCCTGTCTGTGTTCTGTGCTGGTGTAGGGGGTAGTGTTCTTGTCTCATAAGCAGCATGCACGTGTTAGCTGGAGCATTTCTTTATGTCTATGCCACTAAATATATTTTACAATTACTGTTTTACTTTTGTATTAGCACTCCACGTTCTAGTGAAAGTAAGTCATGTGACGCACACTATGCTTTTATGGATTGATCGATGGATAGATCAGTTGTTGTAAATATTAAAACTACAGATTCATTATCATTTACTACACTTATTGTGGTTATCAGAGCAGTGTGTGGGACATGAAAACATCACCTTCTTCCAATCTATCTACTTTTCTGCAGGAATACACACTTTCTGCACTAATAACCATCGATTGATTGGTTGATAAACACATATATATGTGCATTTTTTCCACAAACACCAAAAGTAACATGCACAATTAACCTAATTTCATGCCTTTAATTATTAGTTGAGCTCGTCCTTATTCTGAACCTGCAACTCCACCGGCCTGATAACAGCAGACTTAGCTGAACCTGAAAATGATTGTAAGAGATCAATCTATGATATTTGGGCGGCAACTCCAGAGCTGCAAGGTGGCTCAGCCTTGATAAGTGATAGATATCGGGGTAAACACCGACTTCTCTGCTGGGGGGCGGGCAGAGAGGAGAAGCTGGCACTGTTTTTAAAGGACGAGGTGTGTGTGGATAATCCCCTAAAGGTGACCGATGTCTGCGGGCTGCCATCTGTAAAAATGTCGTCTTCCACCGCTGGTATTTCTCTTTCACAGATTAGCTGTGTTTCTCTGGCAGAACTGGTCTTTTTTTTTTTAAAGATTAGATCTGCGTTATCTTTTATAAAGGAGGGAAGATGGAAGAATCAAGGAGCTGTTAAACCAACTTTTTCCTCTCACTTTTCACTGCCTTTTCTCCTCTTTCTTACACCCACTCTCTTCACCTCTTCCCGTTCAGTCAATATAAGAAAGGTGACAGCGTCAAAGCAGAAACATCAACCTGGATTTTATTTGAGGATTTTTACACCCCCACCGGGATATATTTGTCTTTTTAAGTACCGAGAACCATTTCAATGTTTTACATCTCCTCTCTCAAGCTGTAGAGCGAGAAGCGAGACACCATGAATAAGTCCATCCATCCATTTTCTATCCCGCTTATTCCCTTTCGGGGTCGCAGGGGTCTGCTGGAGCCTATCCCAGCGCATTTTATGGCGAGAGGCAGGGGGATACACCCCAGATGGTCGCCAGCCAATCGTGGGGCACACACACCATTCACACACCATTCACACACACACTCACACCTATGGGCAATTTAGATTTGCCAATTAACCTGAGCATGTTTTGTATTGTGGGAGGAAGCCGGAGTACCCGGTGAAAACCCACGCAGACACGGGGAGAACATGCAAACTCCACACAGAAAGGCCCCAGACCCAGGCCCAAGGCGGTCTTGAACCTGCGACCTTCTTGCTGTGAGGCAACAGTGCTACCCACTGCTCCACCGTGTCGCCCACCATGAATAAGTCATTGTTTCTAAATGACATGATTTTATACTCGCTGTCATTATCATCATGTAAAATTGGTTATTCTTCCTTCACAAGTTCCATTGAGTTATGGCTGAAATTGAAGTTTTAGACATCCATTTTTTTATTGTATGACAAATGGCCTCATTTTGATCTCGCCCTATTTTTGAGATAACGGATTATAAAAAAACTGCAGCGACTACAAATTCCCACTGGAAAAAAAAAAAAAAAAAGCTGCAGGCAGTAAGTGCAGTTTATGGCTCGGGAACAGAGAAGAGGAGCTGGAGATGGGGGAGAAGTTAATATCTCAGCACAGATGGAGAAGGACAAGAAAACCCTGCTCGAAAAAGGAATCTCTCGCTGCCACCGTGTGGAACGCCGCTCTGCTGGGGGGCTGATTGCAGCTTAGAGGTGATTATGGCTCGGAGAAACGCTCCACTGAACCGCGGGTTTGGGAAGCTGGTGGTCGGACGTTCAGGCTCGAAAGTGGCACAAGAACCAGGATGTGTTCATGAACACCTCACTGCTGCCAGGAGCTGGAGATGAGGCCTGAGCGGGAAACCCTATAACTAAAGGAAAGACTCTTTCATAAAGGAGAAAGATCTTCAGATCAACTCAAATCTTGCCCCAAAACCCCAGATAAAAGCTGACGTGTAAAATAGTGACAAAATCCAAGATCTCAGGTTTTTAACCATGAAGGTACCGTCATAGTACTGACGAAACTGTCATGTGTCATATATATATTATATATTTACATCATAAACATTTATGACTGCTGTCGTTAAGTTTAAATGATAATATAATAATGACGGGTTGACACTGATTGCTAAATAAAGTGGCGCCCGTTGCAGCAACACTCCAAATAAAGTTTTAAATTTGTGGTAACACTTCAAATGAAGTGCAGTAAAACTTCAAAATAAGTGTTAAAGTTGTGACCCTTTATTTGACGAGCAAAATCAACCCGTGGTTATTAAAAAAAAAAAAATAAATGACTCCTAACGACAGCAGTCAAAATGTTTATGACACTGACATAATGTCGAATGTTCACACGGTTTCGACAGCGTCATGTCAGCGTTAGGATGGTACTTTCAAAATAAAGTGTTAACTAACCAAATTTTGTCAGTAATCATCTTAAAAACTTTAAGTAATTTAAAAATGAATGATTGTAAAGGACAATTTAATTCCACTAAGTCAGTGGAGGTCAATGATTGAACAAAAATTGTATTGGAAATTGTCATAACTCAAAAAAGGTCCCTGAACATTGTTGTGTTAATGTTTATTTCTGCAGAAATACTTTAGAGTATATGAGTTGAATGAGATACTGCATTGTATCCAGTTACATTGGATGCCATATAGAGACATAAAGCTGTTATTTCATGTTTAACGCATACAGCTGTGTGGAAACATGAGGCTCACCCATGACGCTGCAGGACTTGTTACAACTAGCACATGTTAAAAAATGAAGATAAGTAAAACTGGAAAGGCAAGCGGGCCTCCTTTTTATCGGAAACCGGGGATTCCCAAAGGTTTGCATGCTCCTGTGGAGGGGGGGGCTGGAAGAAAGGAGGGATTGCACATTCCTGTCGGATGGCATAAGACTTCCCATCAGCGGAGGGAGCGGGAATAGGAAAATAATCCCTCATTTTCCGAGTTGAAATAAATGCAGTTCTGGGCTGCGAAATGTGGACGGGGCAGCATCACGCTCCAGCATGTTGCTGCTGGGGAGGTGTGGTGGCGATGCATTCACTGCAACCAAACCAACCTTTTCATGGTTTTAAATCAATCAGGCAATGCAGAAAGAACTGAGACCACATTCCAGTTTGCAGGGTAGTTACGGCACGTGCAACACAATACACTCCATGATTTATCACCCAAATGTTATTTATCTGCTCCAATGAACCAAGCTCCATCACATGCAGGCTATGACACATCTGTCTATTTAACTGAGGACGACGAGGTGTCTCTCAACTCAAAGTGGCTCCTTCAAGTGTTCAAGTACAGTCACAGAATAAGAGACTGTGAAATTACAGCGTAATCGCTCCTAAACTAATTATTTGGGGATAAAGGAGATGATGTATAGGACACGCTGCATAATGTGAATGTCTGGCTATGGCGAGAAATTGTTGCCAGACATTCCAATGGAGTGACACACACACACACACACACACACACACACACACACACACCAGACTCCTAGTTATTGTCCTTCTGTCCGCAGCTTAGTGGCTACTGACTGAAAGAAAAGGTGCTGCCTTCAAGTGCCGTTGGACATATGGCAATTCTGCAAAAACAGAACTTCTAAAAACTGGTTGAGACCGGTTCAACTCATAGAATTTATGTTTTTCCGATGACACTGACACACAAGAATGTGTACTCTGAAATCCCATGAATACTGTTGCTATATTTGTTTTGTGATAAATCATTAGCCCACTGTAAACAGAGCTTTTTTTTAGGGATATGCACCACATGACCACACAGAACCCCTCTACAAGACAGAGCCATTATATTATGATATGAGATTTGTACTTTAGATACACATATACCTTAATATATTTGCAATGAACAGATCCATATCTGTGATTTTCATATGAAAATGTTAAAAAAATTTCTACAGAATCTGCTCCCACCAGCGGATTATTTATTGTCAAAATACTCAAGTAAAAATTCTGCATTAATAAAATAATGAAGCAAAAGTTCAGAATTGCTATGAGAAAGCTATTCTTCTTTTCATTGTGTAAGTACTCAAAAGTAAATTCTTTTGGAACAGTTGCTATGCAGTTTTACCATCAATTATGTTTAGAGTCATAATAAAGTTTGTTATAATTGAATTGCACTTAGTCACATAATATATGTGTGAGTAAGGGCTGGAAAGACATTAAAACATTGCAGCCAAATTATTTATTTTAGTTGTTTGAGTAATTTAATCAAGAATATATGGTGCAGCAGAAGCTTTAGACATGATTCTTGAATTAATTTTTACTGGTGAGTGACACAAAGTATAGAATATGATGTTCTATGGTGAAATGAATAGAACTGAAGTTATACTTTAACAATAATTTTACATGAAGTTTCAGGATGTTCAGCCCAATAAACATGTGTCATCGCTGCATTAATAACTTGCCTCATCTCAGGTTTCAAAAAGCTGTCAAAACAGGATCTTGATGATGAGTTATGTTGTAATAATGAATAAAATATAGAAATAATAAAATACGTTCAATAGAAAAAAAAACAGGCAAAGAAGACATGGGAAAGTGATGACAAAGGGAAGTGAAAAAAAGAAACTTTTAGTTTGCACTATGGAATGAAAGAACTGTTTAATTCAAGTAAAACACTAGAATTTTATATATAATATATATATATATATATATATATATATATATATATATATATATATATATATAGAGAGAGAGAGAGAGAGAGAGAGAGAGGAGTATAGTATATAATAAAAAATTTAAAAAAAATTAAAAAAGATCAGTTATATTCACTACATGTGATAAAGTTTGGCTATGTGGTTTTGGCTATATATACATATAATATATATATAAAACAATATATAAATTATATATATATAAAACATTATATAGTATATATAAAGTTGCTTCATAGTCAAAACACTACAGGGTATGAAATATGTGCAATTGAATAGACAGATGATTAATTGGTAGTTCTTTTAAATAGAAAACATATCTATCTATCTATCTATCTATCTATCTATCTATCTATCTATCTATCTATCTATCTATCTATCTATCTATCTATCTATCTATCTATCTATCTATCTATCTATCTATCTATCTATCTATCTATCTATATATACATATATCTTGGGCTATTACTTTAATAAGGCGCCGACAGCTAAAATTCCGAGGCGCCGTGAACGCAGCAGAGAAGCGGGTTCCCACCGCAGCACGAGCCACCGCATCAACCGCCCAGAAGCTCCGCTCACAAGCTGGTCTGAACGTGCGTGGAAGGCGGCCGGTGTGCGGTGCTCAGACGGGGGGGAAACCACCGCGTTACTCGGTGAGTTCGCACCGCAAAGTGTCGCGAGTTCGAACACTTTTTAATGAACTATTTATTTATTTTTATTTTACTTTTCAGTTATTTTTTTTCACGGTGCACGCGACACTCGGTCTGCGCGCGGTCTGTTGGTGAAGCGGCTCAGTGTTAGCGGCTTTTCCCAAGACAAAAAAGTGCTAAATATTACATTTACTGCACAAAACCTGCAAATTTGGAGCTAAAATAACCGATGTAAAACCAGCCAATGTAAAAGCAGCTGTGTATGAGCCTGTTTGGGTCAGTTTCTCAGCTCCTGAAGTACCTGCCACTGCTGTTTCTGCGCCTTTTTTAAAAGTTTTAACACCATCAAACTTATTATTGGTGTTATTCAGTTTCTATACTTGACAGGAAAGGTGTCTATTTATCAGTGAATTGGGTAAAAATGCAAATATTCGACCCTTAAGTGACTTTTAGAGAAGTTAAAGTCACCTATTCACAATATTACTTGAGTAACACTCTTGAAAAGTAATTAACTGTACCTGAATATTAGGTAATATACGGTAATATTAATATTACTCCCTAAGTGAAAGTACAAGTAAATGTTATTTGCAGTTAGGATTTGGAAAAATATGCATTTTATTCTCAGTATTTTGCAGGTTTTCCCACTTAAGCTGCATATGGAGCCACTGTTGGCTTGCAGTCCGGTTGTGATGTCACAAGTCCTGCTCACATCGGGGTCGCTTGCAGTCTGTTTCCACCATAAAAAACACAACAAACGCTTAGGGGAAATGTAGTGGAATAAAAGCCGAAAGTTAAATAAAACACAGATGCTTCCTAAAAGAGAGTCACTGTGTAAATATATACGAGTGGGACCACTGCTATGTTGTTGTTTTGTTTGTGATGTTATGGTGGCGATTGCTTTCAATAGGAGATCAATTGCTTCTAAATGGCAATTAAAAAGAAAAATCAAATCGCTTCCAGATCAGCGACGTTCCTAATTATAACTCAGTAATTGTAGCTGCTGCTGTCTGTGCTGCACAGATATAGAAACACTATGAAACTTGCAGCAGGCAGCACCGTGTCTGTCAAATAACCATAAATAGGTGCATTTTAGGGCCGTGTCATCCAAATAAGAAACTCTATCGTCAGTCTATTAAAGTATTTTTTGATAAAAGTGAGTTTTTGGTCTAAATCTTCTCTCAATGATGATGCTGCCACATCTGGTAAAATCATATTAATGCTTATTTAATAGGATTATACTCTTTATGCCCATTTTACTTTGGCCAAGATTTTTGCCAAATTTAACAAGTTTCTATGGTGCAGAAAAAGCTCTAAACATGATTCTTGAACCAATTTGTTTTACCCAACATTTGTTTAATTTACCTCCAGGTTTTGGATGTTTAGAGTTTTCACTATGGAATAAAAGGACAAGTTTAATCCACGTTTAAAGTCGCTTTATTCTTTAATGTTCTTTAATGACATCACAACATTCTAAGTATATTCACATTCCTCCACTGTCAAAGCCTTTTTAAATGAAATGATTATTAATATAATATTCTCTGCATTTGATTTGATGGTCCCAAACACTTGAACAATGACACAGGCCATTATTATAATAAGGCTGTTTTTCTTATCTAAAACACTTGTAGCAGCCTTTTTAAAAGGAAGAATATTATAGGAACAAAACAGTCTGTTCTCGCTCATGTTTGACTTGTCAAATGAAAAGCTTCATTTCTCCCCGAGGGTCTATTTGTTCTTTCCTTGGGCATATTCTTGCAGTATTTAGGCGTTTTGCGTGCTCCAGCATCACGGCCGTTGGGGAGAAACAGGTGTGTCGGTCGTCTTAAACGTTCAGTAACAGACTGGTTGGACTTGTTGTTTCAGAACTAGTTATTTTGTTTATTTATTTTATTCACATGCTACCTTGCATTCAGTTGCTTCCCTAGTCATGCTGCAATGCCATCTGGCTTCGGAAAAGTCTTTAATTTACTGTCATAATTGACCTTTGACCTTTTAAAACGGGCTAATCTAAACATGTGACACTTGTAGGATTCATTCTTTACTGCTGTAGTACTGAAGCTAATAATATAGATTAAAATGCCTTGATCAGGTTTATTTAAAGGAAAAAAAGGTTTAAATTCTTTGCTTCCAGCTTCTTTAATGTGAATATTGTTGGATTCTGTTACTGTCTTTGACAGAAAAGTGAATATCTTTGCTGCTTGTCAGGGTAACACAAGACATTTGCGGCTTTGGGAAACATTCCAGACCATTTTTTTGACATTTTACAAACCGAACACCACCAGTCCATTAATTGAGAAAATAATCAGCGGATTAATATAAACCAGATTCCACCAAACAGAGATTCTGCCTTTGCTGTTGCAACCAGATCTCAGCGAACACACACCGCTTTATAAAAACATTGACGCTAGCCGTATGTTCTGATGACCATACCCTTGCGTAACAACATTATGATCTTCTCTTTAACCAAAAAGCACAAAGTAGATTGTGGTTTGTTTAGCATTCAACACCAAGAGGAATTCTGTTTGTTGTGTAAAACCCTTTAAACCGATGGCCACCAGGTCACAGAGACCAAGGTCACCATCGTTCTTTTCCCCCCGCTGCATCTCACTAGTGTCGCAACGGCTCTTTGTGTTTTTATAGACACACACACACACACACGCCCACGAGAACTGGCACCGATTTCTTTATTTTTGCAAGTCCAGCAGCCCCCTGGTCCCCCCCCCCCGTGGTCTTGAGTCATCTTTTATTCTGTCTTTGTTAACTTGCACACACACACACATTAGCAGTTGCACACTCATTCAGTCTGTGAGAGTACAACCCTTCTTGAGTCAGCCCTCTCTGCTCTGTTGTTACACACACACACACACACACACACACACACAGAGCCTCTCTTTCTGTACAGTTTCCACTGGCGTCTCTCTCTGCCCTGCCCTCTAATCAAAGCCATATGTTCCCCAGGTCCCCTTTGCATGAAAAGTCTGTTCTGTTTGCAGCAGAAACCGGCCTCTCACTCTGTTATTGACGGAGCCGGCCTGTGCTGGAAATGAGAAGAAAGAAGAAATAAAAAGAAAAATGGAGCATGCAGTGGACAGCAGGTTGTTGTTCCATCTCTTTTTCTTCTTATCGTCTCCTCTTGCTCCTTAATGGTGACGGCGTTGTTTGACAGGCTCTTCCCGTGTTGAGCTCTTTGATGCAATCCTCATGGATTCAGCTCATTTCACAGAGTTAAGTGTGTGTGTTTTTTTTTTGTAGGATGTCTAGACCTACTTTGGTGTGACCTTAACCTCAAACTAACCCTCACCAACCATAAACCTTAAAAGCTGCTCCATCTTTATTAACGCAGTCTCAACCCTTTTGCCAGTTTGGCCTCGTTATGTGACAGTGACTAACACAAACGTGAGCGGCTCCATTGTTAAGTAAGGGACCCGCCAGACGTGATGTGACACAGTTTGGATCCTTTTTCCCCCAGAAAGTCTAGAAGCAGCTGCCCCCAGACGGAGGGTGATATTATATATACGAGTATTAAACCTTTATTTCTCCTAATAAGGGGGATGCTATTGCATTTATCTGGCAGATGGAAAGTGCTATTTTTTTTTTCCATCAGTACTTACCCACTCGAGCTGTGAACCTCTGCCTAAAGCTGGCCGGGCTCAACACTGCGAGTTTTGGGCCAATTCTTTTATATTGTGCTCGAGCTTGACTCAGGATCGGTATTCACAAGTTCGCTGAATATTCTTATTTTCTTCAATCAAGGCGCTATTTAATTTATCAGGGTGTAAAATGATAAAATAGAATTCTGAAGAGGGAAATATTCCTTTTGATCTGATCTGTTTTAACCAATAAGAACCCACAGTGACTTTTCCTTATGAGGTTTTATGTCTGAACTTAAGTTCGTTTCGATGGTTCATGTGTATTTTTCTAGGAGTAAAAACATGCATTTCACAGTTGATGTCTGCTGGCTGATACCCCGTCAACAATGGGAGGTTGTTTACTGTTTTATTTCTTAATAAAAGTCGGCCATTAGCAGGGTTTTGGCTCATTGGATGCAGTGAAGTGTTGTGTGCAGGGTAGAAACAGAAGTTGTGCCAGTTTGCATCATGTCTACTGGGCTTGTCCAGGTTTTTGCACCGTGCATGGCCACGTTTTTAATCTTCCCTTTAATGTAAACTATTGGCATGTTTTTATAGGGTCCTGCCCTCACACCCTACATGGCAGAATAAGAAAACCCAGGGGTCAGAGGTCAGGGGTCAGGGTCTCTCCAGACACACACACACACACACACCTCCACACACTTCTACCGGCTCATAAGAGATGATTGAACAGGATTACTTTAGTCTGCACACTCATTCCCCCCTTAAGGAATGTGACCGTATTGTAGTCATATGACACGTCTTTAATTCTTCTCAATCCCAGGGTCCTTTGCACCTCGGGGGAAGGGGGGGGGCTTTTTTATTGTAATTTTAAAGGAAGCCGTGCAGGATTTTCTGTTAAATGCATTTAAAAGCTGATGAGACTTTTTACTGATGCAATCCAAATCTCTTTTATTCCTGTTTTTAATATCTAATAAGCTCTTAATAATGAATGTCAACCGGATGCATACGTTGATGGATTTTTAGTGTTTGTAGTATGATGGCTTTATCATATAGTAAGAGTATTAACAGTAGACGGAATAATGTTTTTAGTAAAAACATTCTTCTAAAAACGTATATTTCATTTACAAGTACGTTTCTTTTCCTTCATCCGTTGTGACCGAGAAAATGCTCTTTTCTATTATTATTGCCTCTCCATTCATAATAGTCTCTAATTAATTAATTATTGGTGTTTGCTACATTTATTAATAGAATTTGTGCTGATGTAGAAATGATTGTTAAATAGTTGTTATGATTTTACCGTCTAAATATTTAAAATGCTGCAGAAAAACATTTCGGAGTTAACGAGGTGTACTTGAATGCACCTTTAGGTTGTACAGAGAAGATGTGACCAGCTTCTATCTGTTAAGTTCAAACATTTATTCCCTTTCCTAACTGATAAATAACACTAGTCTCCAGCTAAAGGGGGGGGGCCACAGAAAAGGAGACGCCGGGCCAGATTTGGGCCGCGGGCCTCGAGTTTGACACGTGTGCTCTGGTGGAATTGTGCTGTTCTTCTGCTGATGTGTGACACCAGTTGGAGCCTCACTCCCTATTGTCGTCTCACACAGCTTTTCTTCTTCTTTCTTTCTTTCCTCTGTGACGCCTCCACAACAAAAAAAGGGGGGATTCCTTCTCTCCCTCCCTGACCTGCTTATTATGCCTGAGGAATGCTAAAGATCCTATGTTGAAACTGAGTGACGTACTAAGTGTTTCGGAGGCTCGGGAGGAATAAAGTGGTGTTTTTAAACTCTCGTTTTTCATTTTTAACATCTTCCATGTCTCTAAATTTCCTTTATCCACTGACCTTGAATATAAAGTATTAGCAGTAAACCATCATGTGTCCCTCACTGATTAGGGTTCGAATTAAGACCTAATCACACACTGAGTCATCGTTTGGATGAGTTGTGAAATAATCCCTCAGGAATGAACATCTATTTATTTTTTTTTGTCCTGGGATCCAAACGAAATGTGACTTGCTTCTTTGATGGAAAAAGACGATTACTCACATGGGTTTACATCATTTTAATGATCAAATACTGGTTGGCTGTTTTGACTTTGGGGGGTGTGTCGGATGTAACCTCACATTAATGAATTGATGAGATAACTTAATTAAGATGCAATATTAATTAAGATAATTTAAGCCCAGAACAAGCTTCTCCTACATTTTCTTGGTTCTGAGAGTGATTTCTAATACCGAAAAGTTCTGAGATTTTCTCCATGCGTTTTCTTCTCATTGCAAATAACTGCTGGAAATCCCCAAAAAAACAGAGCTTTCAAGGTGACATCTTCAAATATGCCTCCTTTTCTAATCTAAAACCCTAAGGTTTACAGTTTACTATCAGAAAAGGACCAAATCTCCCCAGAAAATTTGCACATTTAGGAATGTGGAATGCATTTCTGCTTGAAATGAATGGTCGCCAATTCATTTACTACTAATCAAGCAATTAATTAATTAATTAATGGATTCAGTTCTAATCTATGTGGTAGGGTGACAACATGTGAGATTTCTAATTCTTATCAATGAGATAACCTGACTATAAAGTGGAGACAACTGACACACACACACACACACACACACACACACACATGTTTCTTTCACCATCTGATTCTGATTACATCCAGTTTCCCTGGGACTGTCAGAGGTGCTGAGATCATCCACTTTTGTCTTCATCGACATGTGTTTTTACTTTATTGCAGCATGGGAAATGTTGGATCTGAGTCCTCAGTGTACCTAACAGTTGTCAACTGTCTGTCCTCTTATTCGTGTACGTCTTTTACCTGTGAGGTTAACATTGCGTAGCACACAAGCGTAGCTTTTTTTAAAGCATTTATCACATCGGGTAGAAAAAACGCCTCTGGTATCCTTCAGTTTTAATATTGTACTACTCGAGAGTATTGAGCCTGACACAAACTGGCATGAAATAAAAGGAGCAAAATCAGTTCATAATCCTTCTCAAGTGTTTTTTTTTTTTTTGCTGGAGATTGAGATCAGATTTGTTTTATTCCAAAACATAAAAGTAACATACGTGTTATTAGTAAAACCATAGGAATAAACAAATGTGTTTTGTATTATGTAATTACAGTTCAGCTTAGGTATTAGTTCTAATAGTTTTTATTCATATTAACGTAAAGTATCTCATTTAGAATTTCTGGAAGTGTGTGTGTTTGTGTGTGTGTGTCACTGTAGTCAGGTGAGTGTTATGAACATGTGGTTTCTGAACACTAACTCATGTGGCAGAAACAAGGTGATAAACCTTCAAAAGCTCAATCTGATTGGCTGCTGATGGCAGAAGGCCCATCCCTTCATATCATTCTTATACACCCTCTCTCTTCGTCTCACACACACACACACACACAGACGCACACACACACACACACACACACACCAATCATTCACTCTCTCCTTCTCACTCAGACATCAACAGTCCTGGATTAAACATCATCTTGAACCATTTGATTTACAAAACTTTGCATATGTAAGTATTCTCATACAATATATATATCCTTACACTGGTATTATTTGAAGGTATTCTATAGGAAAAAGGGTGGCCTGCCTGGCATAAAAAAGCTGCATATGCTGGGCATTATTCTATAGATGAAGTGAAGTAGAAGTGATTTGAGGGCTTTTCTTGGTCAGTGCACTTGTCAAATAGCGTGACCCGGTTTCATGTTTGTGTGTGTGTCTGTGTTTTTGGCCGCGAGACTGAGATTTCCCGGACGGGGGTCACAGTTCAGCTGATAACAAAAGCTACTTTGAACTCTGTGTGTGTTTTTTTTTAATTGTTCTTCTGGTTTATATCATTTAATCATTGATTTATTTTAATTATCACCTACATTGTCCAGCATGTAAATCTCCCTCTTACAGGCCTACTGCTGTAAATGGGTCTTAATTACTGCTATTCCTATAAATTAGTAGTAGATAGTAAATGAGCAGCTGTATCACATATCAAACCCTTATTTTTAGGTTCACATTCTCCTCTTTTTATATGAACTCGGTGTATAAATGCTTCCCTGTTGCTAATTTCAGAGTGTTTTTAAATGATCTCGATGACATGCGTTGCTGTCTATCATGGCTTCGGGGTTTTAAAGCTACAGTACGCTTGCCTAGACTAGATTGAGTGGTGGTAACCGCCCTCCTGACCCATAAACGGGGCAGGTTAATGCCTTAAATGTGTCACGTCAGTGTGTGTGTGTGTGTGTGTGTCCCGGGATGACATCAGCCAACATCTGCAGGTCTGCGGTGTTCACAGCAGAAACAGCTGTTCACTTCACTGAAAACTGATGTCAGTCTCTTACGTTTTGTTTTCATGATTTATGATTAATATAATGTGCCACTGCTGATAATATCACCTCCACCACACCCCATCTGTACAGAGGTTCTGCCCATAACAAATAAGCCTATGCACGCCAACGTGTGTTTTCTGGTTCCCGGTGGCTGCCATGAAAACATAGTTCCATTTTATACAGTTTTATTATTATAGATACTCCTGTGCAAGAGTCGTCCTCTTTTTCCAACATCTGGTTGGACCTGTTAGTTTGCTGTGACACATGCAGGTGAGATGCTTCTTGTAATTGCCCTGGAATGTGAGAGACAGAAAACATGTAGACTTACATGAATATGCATGTACATGTAATCTTGTTTAAAAGGACCCTATGAAAATAAATGCACTTTTCCAGTGCTTGTCACTGGTGTTCCTAATAACACAAAATCTGTGCAATAAGACGACCCACTTCTTCTGTTTGGGTCTAGCTTTTCTCTTTTTTGGGTTTTACACAAGCGGTTTCGTAACAGCCTCTGGTTGTGATGTCATAAACATGACTAGAAAGTTAATAGTAGCCGCCCCCTCCTTCCGGAATGCTCGTATTTGGCTTCGGGATTTGACATTTCCGTCACAGTGTGTGTTTCTGTACTATGGAGGAGGTGAAACCAGGCGTGAGAAGTCAGACTCCATTGGTGCTTTATGCTTTTTTTTAAAGAAACAAATATTTATTTTAATATTGATTTTTTTGGTGAAAAACAAGCAAAAAATCTTAAAGTCTCCCTGCATAATCCATGAATACATTTTAAATATATATCTTTTCTACCATGATGTTAAATGGTTGAATTTGCATCAGTACTTTCCTCTCGGTCATTTTCTTTTCTTTTTTTAATCTGTAGTATTTCCACACATCCAAGCTAACTTTTGTCTGTGGGGAATGCAGCGGGCCAGCCTTGTCTGGAAACATGCACGATTCCCCTTGTGGAAATTAAAATAAGTCAGGAACCCAAAATAGGACAATGTTAGCGGGTTAGACAGCTGTTTTTATTTTTAACTGAGGATATTTGTGATTATCCTGACAATGAAGATTCCTCATGCCTAACTGTCTTTCTACAGTTTTATTAACCAATTTAAAGTGCTTTATCTGGTAATAATCAGCAAGTAGTTTTCCATGCAAAATGATGTATTTTTATAAATTAACTGCATTATATTGATCATAAAAGCCCATACAATAACAACAAAAGTTAACTTTTTAGTAGAAAATATATAGCTTCTGGAGAATCAAAGAATCATGAATAATGTCCTATTTATTACTACAGGAGTAGTTTATATAAACTGCTTAAGCAACACCAATTTTTGTGATGAATTGTCGATTTAGTAGATTTAACCCATAAAAACCCAGAACTTGGGTTACACCATAGACCAAGTGGGCCATATATACACATTTTTTTAATTTATTATTTCCGGAATAACACTTTTGATTCCCAAAGATGTGTATTTTGACATATATATAACACTGGGCATTAGTGATGAACATATTCCATAACAGGATGATTAGTATATGTCACTTTGGGACTTAAAACCTTATAATGAAGAGTCTGGAGGAACCAAATGGTTCTCATGGGTTAAAGTGCCATTGTACAGTAGATGTGTGGAACTGTGAGCTGGCATTAGAATAAAAAAATATCACATATCGAGTGGCGCTATAACCTAATGTCCTGTCATCAAAGGTTGTGCGTTTGGAGTCATTTCCTTTGCAGAAGTCAAAGGCAGAGCCGCCAGTGTAGGGGATTGTGTGAGGGTTAGATGTCATTGCCAGCTCATGAATGGAGCACTTGTCTTGTGGGAATATAGCGCGGAGCCTTGAAAAGAGGCTGTAGACACCAGAGACAGACACCTTGATGTGTGTGTGTGTGTGTGTGTGGGTGGGTGGATGAGTGCTTTGACTTCTTGAACTAATCAAGAAGCATTGAATAAGCTGCCTCTGCCTGCCTGTATTTCTCTCTCCCTGCATCTCACACACACACACACACACTCTCAGGTCTAACCCTGAGGCTGGTCCTCTGTCTCGGGGTCAGTCCCACATTCCAGACGTGGCCCACGCGTTCTGGCAGCGAACCGAGGGCTGTGGCTGCTCTAATTATGAGGTTTCAGTCACCGGTTTTTAGGGGGAATTATTCATTATTGGCCACCGGGACCACAAAATTAGTGTGTGTGTGTGTGTGTGTGTGTGTGTGTGTGGGTGAGAGTGTCTCTTGTGTTCTTATATCTATATGCCAGCATACAGATGTGCTAAATTAATAATTGATATAAAATGAGGAAATAGTGTGAGGAGAAATCTGTGATATTTGATGATAGACGTTATTCCCTGTTTATTAGGGTTAGTTTTATAGTGATGCTATTAAAAGGATGTGGATCATTAACATTTATTACCATTTATTTTTCATATTTTCAACTTCTTTGTTTAATTTAAAGTTCAAAAACATCAATATAAAAAAAGCTGATTATAGTCATAATGAGAAACTGATGACGACAAAAAATGTTTGTGTGTGTGTGTGTGTGGCGTGTTTTTACTTGTCATTGCTCAAAGCATGTTCAGTGACTCATAGTTTTCACTTTGTTGAACACAGGAGGAAATACTCCCACCTGGAAATAACCTGGGGTCCAGAAAGTCTGAGCTCACATTCCCATTCTTCTGGAGCCCCCACAAAAAAAATTCCCATGAAGTTTATCAGTTCTCCGAGACAAAACACTACTGAAGAATAATATAAAAAAAAAAAGTAGGTGATAGTCCAAACAAACTAGATTATTGCTACCGGAGGCTGCACAGAAAACTTCACACACTTCATACATCAACTAACGGGCACAGTAATAAATGTAGTTTATTCCCTTGTCTTCCCTCTTCTCCCTTTAATTCATCACTTGTTGATTCAGTGGTTTCAGACACAATGCCTCACACGCCTCGCTGTGATTTAGTTGAATAGCAACAGATAAGAAAACCTACGCGATGAAAGTGGGGAAATAACAGAAGATTGGCATATTTTAAAGTATTTTACTGCTCAGAAATGGCCCTTAAACACCAGTAAATACATCACAATGACGTGTCCGTGTGTTCCTTCTGCTCCTCTTTTCTCCTTCTCTCAGGAACCAGTGGGTAACTATGCCACGGCTGCACGTCAGGACCAACCACACACGGCCTTGCAGGCTGCGATTGTGAAGCCGCCGCTATCAAGGAAATTCCTCGGTCCTCCAGGGTCACCTCCGTACTTCACTATCTGGCTTGTGCAGCTGCACCAGCTTCTGTTTTTACACCAAAAACACACACTAAGTGCTTGTGTCTTAGACACTGAAGAGGTCACTGGACATTAAAGTTAATATTTCCTCCAGGACGGGCCTATGCCCCAAAAAAAGCACATCGGGATAATACAAGCCACTTAGGACTTTTTTTGTGTGATATGACTTTAATGTGGATCTTTTTGATTTATCTAGGTGAGTATTAAAGTAAAGTTGCTATGAGTAAATGTCTGTTTTTTATTTCACTAGCAGCAAAGTGTCGCTTCTTTTCTACAGCTGCATGACGAACCAGGGAGACACGATGGCCGCTGAGAAGAACCTGACCCGGGTCGGGGGTGTGGTCCTGGCCCATTCCGGTGGGACTGGGCCCGGCAGAGAAGCCAGGAACTCCAACGACAGCCGCCCGCTGTGGCAGTCCAAACAGCGGAGCAGCCCCGCCCTTCTCCTATACAGGAAGTTGTCCTGCGACAGCGGGGAAGGGACGATTCTGGACGGGGAATTCGAGGGTCTGGAGTACAGATCGAAAATCCTGAGCACGGAGGAGAAACTTTATCCAGAGCGGTCGTCCGGGAAAAGAAACGAAGGGATTATCGACACGCGAGATTCGATACTGGGGAAAGCTCCGTGCCAGCCGAACACGTCAGGCCGGCGGCCGGCTGCAGGCGGATGTAGGACCGGCAGCCCCCCTTGCTCCTGCAGCCCCGGGTCCAGTCCGAGCCCCAGGTCCAGCCCCAGTCCCGGGTCCAGCCCGGGCCTGGCTCGGCCGAACCACCGCCACATCCGCCGCAGCAGCATGCCAGTGTCCATGCTGGCTTTCTGCAAGGTAACGGAACAAATAAATAAAGGAGGGGATGAACTACGCTGGTTACCTGCTGATTCTCTACATTTAGGATATAGAAATATAATAGAAATATATGCATATATATATATGCATGTATATGTGTATAGATTTGTATATATTTCATGCATTCAAAGCATATGTACACATGTGTATATACATACATATATACACATGTGTACATATGTATATGTGTGTGTGTGTGTGTGTATATATGTATATGTGTGTATATATGTATATGTGTATATACATATTTCATGCATTCAAAGCATATGTACACATGCATGTGTGTGTGTGTGTGTGTGTGTGTGTGTGTATGTATGTATGTGTATGCATATATATATATATATATGTAGTATGTATTTTTATGTGTGTGTGTGTATATATGTATGTATATATATGTATGTATATGTATGTGTACATATGTATCTATATGTATGTGTATATATATATGTGTATATATTTCATGCATTTAAAGCACTGTTAATTGAGCTACACAGAAACATCACACTGATTGTACTTTGTTGTGTTTCTTGTTTTTAGAGGTCCTCCCCATCCCAGTGCAGCCCCTCCAGTGAGCCAAGCTCTCTGGTGTCGTCCCCCTCCGGCTCCCCCCTCGCCGTCCACAGGCAGCAGCACCAGAACGGCCACGTCCACCGGCACCACCTCAGAGACTGCTACTCCAGCCTGGAGAGGCTCAACCGGAGACCGCGGGTCTCCCTGGAGAGTCTGTTCCTACGACGCGCCTCCCTGGAAACCAGCGCGGGGCAGGAGGAGAGGTCGGAGGTCACCCGGGTCTATGGCGGCGGCGGCAGCAGCGACGACGGGGACGGATCCTCGGATAACGCAGAGTTCGTTAGGAACCGTAAGGAGCGTTCCACCGTTCTGGTCAGACGATTTTTCAAGAACAACCAGAAGGTGAAATACTGATTTTTTTTGTCTTTCAGGTGACAGAAGGTTTTATATCTTATGTGGAATTTGCATTTTTTATGTTCATTTTCACTCATCAATCAAGAGACTTCACAACAAACAGTGCTAAAAACCAAATATATGGTGCAGCTATCTATAAATTATATAATATGCTAATGCAATAAAGGATTATGGAATGGAGACATTGAGCTATAATATCCTTGTTTTCTGTTAAGATGACCAAGTCGGTGTGTACCGGAACCAGAGCGATCGTCAGGACCCTGCCGTCGGGACACATCTCAGAGGAGGCCTGGCAGGAAGTGGTCGGCCACGGGTCACGGCGACCCAGTAAGAAGGATATGTGGCCCATGTTGACGCGCGGTGTGGGAGAAGATTCCGGAGTCCGCAGAGGGATGCTACGCTTGGACGGCGTTAACCAGCATCAGGTAAGAGCTGAATACATAAATACTAGTGAGTGTTAATGGTGTGTTATGGTACCACAAATGCATAATAAAAGACCCCAAGGGCTCAGTTGTGCTGTAAAGACTCTAGAAAACAGACTGAGGAGAGCAAGCAGCTCCAAAAAGGAATTTGTCTCTCACATCGAGGCATCTCAAGCCGGATAAATCATACTATTGAAATTCCGATTCAGGACTTCTATGCAATTTAATTCTTGCATTACAGCGATTGGGCTGCAGTCGTATTTATCAGGGGCTGATTTGCGGCTTTAAAACCGAACATTCCTAACGTCTCCAAATTCCAAATTGCTGCAAATTACAAGACTGTGTTCAGCCGTGTCGTGGAGAGTCGGACGTGTTTAGAAGAGAAGATGAAAGCTTTTTGCCTGAACAGCGAATGAGAAGAGCCCATCTCTTATGACGCGGCTAAAGGTCCATGTGAAAAGGAGGTTGAATTAGATCAAAAGCAGCTTACACAGCCAATTAGAGCAGTTGGAGAGGCACTTTTCACTTAGTGTTAATTTATAGCTCTGTTCCACTCTGTGGTGAACAAACCCTGATGGATCAGTGTGCAAAAAAAACTTCTAGAACTCTGAGACTAAGTTAGTCCAAAACTCAAGACAAAACAGACACAGTACGTTTTTTTTTTTCTTTTTCCACCACAATTAAGCAGGTTTTCCTAAGCCAAGGGTCATTAAAGTTGCCTTTTTTATGAGTTTAGGAAGTATGTTGCAAAGGGAATTATTATTCTTTATGGTGTTCACAGCCTTACATCACCGATGGTTTCGCTTCGAGCTGTAATGTACTTGCACTCACAGAGCTTTAAAGTGATGTGAAATTTCCACGGATGATAAGGCATCGGGTTGTCTTAGTGTGTGTGTGTTTGTGTGTGTGTGTGTGGTTTGATTCTTTCCTCCTGGTGCACTGGAGTGTTCACGACTAATGGAGGACGACTGTTTGGATGGGAACGGCCTGCCCGTTGCATGTGCATTAAAAGACGAATAATTTGTTCAAGAAATATGTTAATAGACCAAAACGCACACACGCAGATGGACGCTGCAGAGACACACACACATACACACACACAGGCTCTTTGTTCAGAGTAGGCCCCTGCTGCGGAAAAATTATTTATTCTCTGTTAGTTCTGCTCCCAGTATTACTGACAGACTGAATGACTGAGTCGTGTGTGTGTGTGTGTGTGTGTGTGTGTGTGTGTGGACTGAGAGTTGGCATCTGCAATAAAGTTAAAGTGATGGAAATTGGACAGAGGATGAATGTGTGAGACAGAGAAAAAGAGACAGAGAAGGGGACCCGAGACGTTTCTCTGTTATTATCCCAGTTTCCCAGCAAGAAAACAAGTGTTTTTTACACACATCAAAACATCTCGCGGGAGCTGTTCAACTCGAGCTGTCCTGGCTTTTCAAAGACCATACAAGCCTATACCTACTTTTTTTTATTAGAGGGCCCTTTGTCTGACTCTCACGTTTTACGACCATGTGTCGTAACTCATTCGCTGCGCTCTCTCGAACATCCCGACGATCCTCGAACGCCACAGTGTCACGTACGACCAAAAATTCCACCGAGACACTATCTAGTTGTTTTTTGGTATCTAATCCCTCCTATTCCTGTACAAACCCAAAACACACAGAGACAGAAACTCTGTCTTGAAGACACAAGCATTCATCGATTAGTGTTAAATTAGTTAATTCTTTTTTTGTATGTGTATGGCACTGATTTTAGTTCTATTTCAATACTGAGCTACAATATATCTTCAAGCGAGAATAGCCAGGTAATATAATATTCTTCTATTGACCTTTGACATTGTTGTGATAATAGTATTGTTTATACATTTAACATATAACGATATGTTAAAGGAGAAGGTATTAAACCCAGGCCATTTTTTATTATTACATTTTCATATTGTAAACTGACATGTATACATGTTTTTTTTTTTCTTTTTATTCATATAGACGTACATGAGCCACAACAGAGCCAAGCACTGTCTAAAGTTTCTCATGTGTGGAGGGCGCTTGTGTACACACACACACACACACACACACACACATACACACGTGCGCTGCAGTGTGGTTTCTGACTTTGGCAAAGTATTTTTTTATGAGTCCTTTGTGGTTGTAGAAATATGGTCTGACTCGGGTCTGGGCAGAGCTGCTTTAATAATGAGCCTATTGAAGGGGGGGGGGGAGTTGCCAGCACTTCTCTTGTCAAAACACATGTGAGCCGCTCCAGGAACGGGGACGCCACAGACACACTGACAACACCGGGCAAAAATGAATAAGCAAGAGTTGTCTCATCACAAACACATGGGAGTCAAAGACGGTTTCAGAAACACATAACTGTAAATTTCTATTTTATCACCTCATATACAGTAGATATAGGCATGATGATGGGAGTTTAGAGAGCACAAACCTGGCCAGTGTTTAGCAAACTATGCATGCACAAGTAGTAAGTTTCATCCATTGCACAAAAATGTGTATATGTAAAAATGCAAACACAATGCTTTGTGTGCATGCATCTATGTTTTAACCCATAAGAAAACCCAGACCCATTTATCCTTAAAGAAAAATTATGTGTGTTATTCCCTAGATAAAGTGGGCCACATAGAACACATTTATAAAGTTTTTTTCTTTCTGAATTACACTTTTATTCCCAAAGATCTGTATTTTGACATATATGATGTAACATTGGGCATTAGTGGTGAACATATTCCATATTAGGATGATTAGTAAATGTCAAGTTGGGACTAAATCCAGGGGAACCAACGTTCTTGTTACACCGGTGTCACTGTGGGTTCTCATGGGTTGATGAATTGATGCTGAGCTACTAACTAATTAACTTAAACATCTATCCTGAAACTAAACGTAATTATAATCCTTGAAACTTTGCACTTTGAAATAGTCACAATGCAGAAATGTCTTCATTATGATGGTCTAAACTAACTTCAAGTCAGTGCACGCATAGCAAAAAAAAAACAAAAACGAAAAGGCCAAGGGTCCTGGCTCCATTCTGTCTTTTTCACACACACACACACACACACACACACACACACACACACACACACACACACACACACACGGGTTTATGATACACAGGCCCCCAATAACATGAAGGCACGTTAGCCTGACTCTGCAGTAATCACGCCGAGGAGTTTTCTGGAGGTATCCTGTGGCCCTGTGTGTTTATTGCCACAACTAATGAAGCAAGCCAAAGAACACAGGATTATACGAAGGAGGGATTGGAGCGGAGAAAGAGAGAGAGGGGGAACACTCGGAGAGAGAGAGAGAGAGGGGGGAGAAATGAGATTTTAACAGCGGAAAAAGAAGAAAACCTACCATGGAAGAAAAGTGAGAAACAAGGTGGGGGGAAATCAGGCATGGACTATTGGAGAGAGAATAGGGAGCATGAAAGAGAGCAAGAAAAATAATGTTTTAGACCGAGGCAAAACCAGGAATTGATGTTTTTACATATAGAAAACAACACTTTTGCACAAATCATCCCAAATAGAAGCCTGGTCCATTAAAAAAAAAACATTTTATTGTAATATTCCTCCACAATATTGTGTTTCTGCACTTTAATGGCATCTTTAAGATTTGTACTGTAAGATTCTGATCTAGATTAAAACAAAAAAGTAAATCAGTATTATGAAAACTGCAAATATGTTCCTCGTTAAACCTCGTTAATTTATTCTTTGCACCAATCAACACAGCTAAAACTCTTCTTTTAACACCATTAAAAAAAAATACTGATGTGTCAGAAGTTTTAAATGTTTTATTACTCTTCGTAGGTTTGATGGTGAAACGCTCACACACACACACACACACACACACACACACACACACACACACACACACACACCTGCTGCAGGGATCAAACACTCGGCAGAGTAGAAGGATTTTATTGTTTGCCTTTGTGGAGTCTACCAATTAGACCCCCGCCGAGCCCTTTGATTCGGCCCAGTGGTTTCAGACTGAGTGGTGAGTGACCACGCTCAGCACAAGGCCTGCGTGGACATGAGCCTATTGTGCACTTTAACCTTTTTTTTAAAGGGTAAAAACGCTTGTAAATAAATCAAATCCTCTTCCCATTGCTACAAGTGGTCTTCAGGGACGGGGAATACATTCTCCCCTCTGGGAACGCTGTGCGATTTCCTGTTTCCTGCAGAGTGTTTGTCAGACTTCAGAGCAGAATTTAGTCAGTTCATATACAGAAATATATATATATATATATATATATATATATATATATGTGGTGGGAAAAGAAGTAGAATGTCCTATTTTTATTCTCCTGTGTACTGCTGTCACTGTGTGTGTTTTTAAGCAAAGTATTTTAAAGCTAAATGCAATAGCTAACAGGAGACTGTCATTGGATGAAAAGCCTTTTAAGTGTAAATACATCTCTCACACACACACACACACACACACACACACACACACACACACACACACACCAATCTGATTCTCGTGTTGTCTAAACAGCAGCTTATAGTTATACATGCAACCAGGTTTTACTCTAATGTTGACACCATATCGATGACAAGTGATGGCTGCAGATATAGAATCAAAGGTGAGAGAAGCCTCTTTTTATTTTACCACTGTAAAATACACATTTTTTTAATTATCTCAGTACAACACAACATTAAACTATAGGAGCCTTTTGGATGATTGACATTTTAATAGATAGCATCATGGTTGCTGCGTTGATCTAAAATCTAAACAAGATGTTTCTTAATGAAATTCTTATTTAGGGGAAAATATCTGTTAATAAATGTCATTGGTAGTTTTCTAATTTTACACATTACCAGTACTAATAAAGAAGGTTATATTTGGGGTTTTTATCCCTATTATCTACTTTGCTTCAGATGACTGATTCCTTCTAATGTCTTTTTTGGTTTTTGCTTTTATAACAGGGTGAGTTCAGTATAAAAAAGTGCAGGTCACAATTAGATTATTTGAGTTTTTTTTTATGCACAATAACTGTACTGTGTGCATCACTTTTATGGTTGGATGATTGATGGTGAGTGAGAGGTTATCAGTGTTTTCACACACACACACACACACACACACACACACACACACACACACACACACACACACACACCATTTTATATTTATCCTGTTAAAGAGTTTTAGAAGTTAAATACAAATAATATATTGTCATTCTTCATGTTTAAAACAGCCCTGAACTCTGTTAAAATACTTTTAGTAGAAGTTTCATGTCAGTGTGCCTCTTCCGTTAGTTTTTATAGTTGTTGAAAGTAAAAAATGCTAAGCACATTTTCTGCTTTTCTATGTAGTCGAAGATAAAAATTGAATTTCGTCCCAAACCAGAATCTGGTGTTGAGCGCACCGTAGAATTTATTTGTGCAGATTGTGTCTTTTACGGCTGTGGTTTACCAGCGTGACTTTCTGTCGCGGCGTTGACTGATGTTGTGTACCTCTGGGATTTTCTTAGCAAATATTGTCTGAGCTATTAAAAAAATAAAATTAAAATACAGACTTCGATGGGGGAAGTTCTTGTTAAACTCATTCTTATTTACTTGGTTGGTAAATATCAAAAAAGACTTATTCCGTTGCAAATAAACACTTGTCCGACAAATATCCATTTATTGTCAGACTTTGACATGTGGTGAAGTTTGATTGATTTGCTTTCCATGTAAACGGTGCTGGTTGGTTTCCGTGTCATAAATAAAGCAGAGAGTGAAAGAACGAATATCAAAACTGGAGTTGAGCAACAACAACACCAGACACCTGTGACTGTGTCCAGGACCTGACGTGAATATCTGACGGGTGAATCATCATTTGTGTTTGTCAGTGTTTCATTGTAGGAGTTAAGGACTCGTACATGCCGGTCATATCAGCGACTGGATGTGATGAGAAGCTCTAGCATCTCAGTACAAGGTGTATTTCCTGTGATTTGATAGTGATAGGTGAAAGGTCAGCTTGGTGCTCAGGTGACTGGATATTTATTTTTTTAATCAATTAAAAAATATATCATCCGTCCGAGTCATCCTTACTCACCACAGTCTCAGCAATATTTAGAATAATGGCAAATAGATGATTATGAATATATTTTATAATAGAAATATGTTCATACAGTGAATACAGGTGAGTCTTTGCTGCGTTTAAAGGCTGCAGAGTCACACGATTGTGTACAAAGTAAAGTACATGAATATTATGATTATGTGGTGCATTTAAGTTGATTATTTTACTTGATGTTGAATATGGCCCGATGAAGTTCAGGTAATATAAATTATGCAATAGTCCAATCTTTTCTTTGGTGTATTCTTTTTTTTTTTTTTCATCTTTTCGGACATTTTGATCTTTTAGTCCTTAGTTTTATTATGTTATGTTATTATGTCTTACTGTCTTTTATTGTAATTGATTAGGCTTTTATCTATTGAGAAAATGACCATGAACAGGTGAAATACACACACGGATCACAATAAGACGGCCATACACACTATTTAACACAATCACAAACATTCTGAAGAATATCAGACAGTAAAAGTCCCTCAGAAGAACACATGTCTCTAACTTTTTCCAGCATTGGTGCATAATATTTAAAACAATTTAGCTAATATAGAGTTCCTATGAGACACTTTTAAAGCCACTCAGCCATTATTAATCTTTGCCTGACCTCAAATCTTCACTTTTTTATTGTTAAAGGGCGAAGTGCAGCACACATATTAAGACAGGCATTTAGCTAAGTAATAAATATATAATATAATGCACTTGTGCAATAAAAAATGATTGGAAACTACTTAAAAATTCACATCGTAGAAGTAGATTCTATACTGGATTACAGTTTACCACACACACACACACACACACACTCCAGCTTACTCTCATGCTATGTCACACTCATTTAACCTATGTCTATCACTCCCATGTTCTCTCCCTATGTGTTGTACCACTACAAAGGAATGTGCCGAGCAGGCCACTTTCTCACTCAACTGGCTGCTGCGGCTTAGCCGGAGATTAGTGTGTGTGTGTTTGGTGTGTGTGTGTGTGTGTGTGTGTGTGTGTGTGTGTGTGTGTGTGTGTGTGTGTGTGTGTGTGTGTGTGTTGAGACACCCTCTTATTCGGTCAGATGTCTGCTGGTAAAGAGGAGGGTAGGGCATTAAATATCTAGCATGCTTTTCTAAGGAGTACTGTTTTTTTGTCCCCCCCCTCATGACACTATCTCGATGACTAAATCTCTAATCTGACACTTTAACAGTATCTTGTATCCGGCGTTCAGGGGTTTCCTGCGGCTCCGCTTGTTTTTCTACCAAACACATTCCGTCTATTTGTTTTTTACTGGGTGGCAGAACGGTGTCAAAACTGCATCTGGGTGTGTTTTCGCTTTGTGGGGTTGAAATGTGTGTGTGTGTGTGTGTGTGTGTGTGTTGGCTCAGGCTTCTCGCATCTATGTGTGGGTGAATCTGCTTCACTTCAGAAAGTGAGTGTAAGGGGGGGGAAAACACAGTAGAGGATGAATGTGAATGCAGCATTTACACTAATACACACTCCTGATCTTTTTTTTTTTTTTTTTTGCAGAATTTACTATTATAAGGAATTCTGCAGAATTTAACCCAGTTTCATCCCCTTCATGTGAAAAGGCATCTCACAACACACTAACTACACGGCAGCAAATGTGTGTTACACCACTCGGCAATGATGTAATCACGTTTTATTATTGGGGATAACCCCTCATGACCACTTACTCCTGCTGATGGCAATGGACCAACAGCATCTCCAAAAAACCTGATTCAATTGTGCACGGTGCTATTACTGTGGCACTCAAACAATGGAAATTGATTTTTTTGCAATAGCTGCTGGCTTCTCTTTCTAATACTTTGAGTCATAATTGAATGGTCAAACAAATAAAAATAAGACTATTACAAGATGCACTTATTCGATGAAGCTTTAACTGTGAAACTCGGCCAAGACGATCTATCAGACCGTATTCATATAAAACGGAATGGAAACAGAGTTGTTACCACAGTTTATTCTGTCTTAAGAGAGTCAACATTCACAATAGCGGCACATATTCAATGTGGATTGTTAGTCAATGAACTGGATCAAATACACATTTTCTGGCATTAATGCATGTAGATTTTGTATTGATATGTATGCTATTAACATGCCAGTAGGTGTGCTGTTAATGTGTCTGAATAATTCCATATGGGACGGGTCATGTCAATACACAGACAGAAAATAACTATTCATTCAATTTATGTACTCCTTAAGCTTTCATCTGAATTTATAAGCATGCATATCTATTTTTTTTCTGCCTTCTCTATGTTGATCTAAAATATAACACAAATAGCAAAGATAAAGTTAGAGAACTGTCAAAAATAAACAGTAATCAGGGTTTACAGTATGTATTTCAGCATTTGGCGCCATCTAGTGGAGAATAATACGCTTTATGCTGCAGATGAACTTGAGTTGCTTCATATTTTTGGTATGTGGGCACTCATAATTATAAAAGCTTGAGTCACGATTGATTAAACATCAGAATCTCTTGGCATACTCAAGGTATTTCGTGTGTGTGTGTGTGTGTGTGTGTGTGTGAGTCGAAGTTTGTATACAAGTTTCATCATGTCGTCTTATTAAATATTCTGTCTGGCTATTCTATTGTATGCTCATCATTGGATTAAGCATGAAGAATCTTTGCTCTGTTTTAATTTATTGTAATTTGAACAGGTTTAATACTTTACTGCATAAAATGAGGTTGAAAATTGCAATTGACATTTTTCACTATTTTCATGCATTTTATAGACTAGTAGTTGGCCATAAAGAGAATAATTAGCTGCATTTATTAACTTTTTCAGTTTCAGAAAGTAACATAAATACCTGAAAAGTCTACAGCTCCATTATCTTCCAGCTCAAAGAAGTGATTTGTGACTTTCAGATGCAAGCTCTTAGTGTCAGTTTCCCTGCCCGTCCACCAGAGGGCGCCACACTTTTTGGAATAAACTGTACATTTGCCTTTTACAGGAATAACCCATGCAAAAATAAGGAAGCAATGTAAGATTTTGTTTGTTAAAAGAAACAATGAGGTCTTAAGACAAACAGAGTACATGCAGTAGATAGCACATTGGTGTGTGCGTGTGTGTGTGTGTGTATGGTCCCTGTTAGAACATAATACGTTGTCACAAAAACAGACGACACTACATCCCACTGTATCATCGTCTTAATCCATATTGATCGGGAGACTCTGTGCCCTCTAAAAGCAATTAAGGTTATAAATGTAGAATAACACATTAATCTGACCTCTCATTACTGGCTGCAGCGTCCTGTCTTTTTTCAGGCCGAGTATTGATCAGAGAAATGCAAAGTGAACACTGAGGCCAGGCTTTGTTCTGAACACCACTTTGATGTCAGCGAGGCAAACAAATTAATTTTTCTACTTGATTAGAGCAGATTCAAAAGGGTTTAGTGTATTAATTAATACCTGTGAATGTTAACCGGTTCTCTATATGTAGTAGTAGCACTGAAATTACTGGAGAAATGACCTAGATTTTTAGCACATCTTGAATATTTGCTAGAATTACAAATTGTGTTTCTTCCTATGGACATATGACAATTATATAACACATCATTAATCCTGATGTGTTGATGTGATTTGTGACTTACAGTGATGTAGTAGTGATATGTGATTGACTAATAGTGTTTGCAATCACAATATTCTTTTGTTACGTGACATAAATGTACTTGACATGGTGATATGACATTATGTGTGTAGTTTACCTACTTTTTTCTTCTATGTGTCAGTGACGGATCTGTCCAGGGAAATTCTGTCGACACAGACAGTGATAAGAGTTTATTATGACGACTCGGATGTCATTAATGGTTAAATGTGCCTTTAAAACTGCAATGAACCACGAGGGGCTCAGTATAAAGCTGCGATGCTGCTCTTTAATTGTAAACTTGGCACAGAAATGATCATCAGAGCAAAGCTAATAAACGGATCGTGTTGCTGTACCATCGTCTCTGCGGCTGTGATGGTCCCTCCTTATGTTAAATGCCAGGCTATTGTGACACTAACAAACTAATTAGGCTCTACCTGAACCTGTAATTGAAGACTCACGAATACATATGTCGTTAAGAATGTGAATATGGCAGTAATATATCGGCGTGGTGTTTTTCCTGGAGATGACTTCCACTTCTACTTGTTGTCTACTTGTTGGTTTTAAAGTTTAAGCGTTATAATTAATTCGTAACAAAAACAATTCAAGGTCCATTTTTGTCTTTGTCCTTTGTGTTGTTAACTTATCACCCTCCAAAAAAAATCCAATAGCCTGCTTTTGCTGGAACTGTCAGGGATTTTATTCTTCAGCTATTCTCTTTTACGATCTTTTAAAGATTGATGGCTGGTGAATTTAATACTACGCAATTATAGAATCTTTTTATTGTGTCGGGCGTTAACATATGTTAGGCCCTCCTCATAAATGTGGCTATGCATTGGACTCTTTTTTTTTTATTTTTTTGTCTTTTTAACTCTTGTGTTTTATGTGAACAGGAATCCTCTCGAGCTGTAAATTCGCTCGTGAACCGCCGCAATGATATGTGCACAACTGCTTTAGATAATGCTGCGTCTCTCTAAAAACATATATTTAAATCCAAAACATCTATTGTATCACCTGGGATTACTGAAGGAATTTGTGGCATGAGAAGGGAGTGTGGGAAGACCGAGAGACAGTGAAAGAAATAAAAGCGATCCGTAAACTACGACCATATGAAGTTTTTATTACAATATTATAACAGCGAGAGATCATCACCTCCAACTAGCAAACACGTGGGTTCTTATACCATCGATTATTTAGTCGACATTAGTGTCGTCGTGAATTCAAATGCAAACTGAAAGCCATTTAAGGTGAAATCTTCAGGCATATTGGACGTAGTTACCTCTGCTATTTCTGTGCGACCTCTTTTGTCAGTTTTTAGAAATGACTATGCAAAAATCATTTGAAGCTATTACACACATAATGCAATCATAGAAATCCATTAGACAGTATATATATATATATATATATATATATTAGAGATACTCTTACCTGCTTAGGTCAACAGTTCATCATCTTCCCTTTAAAATTGCTTGTGTCCGGCCATTTTTTCCTCATAAAACCGCATCTAAGCTTCTCTTTCCTTAAAATACCTAGAGAAAATTGTCTTAAATCAATTGTCGGAAGTCTAGACAAGTTATAGTACTTTTGAGAAATGTAAAACAGCGCATACACTGCCCTGGTAAGAAACATAAATATCTTGGTGAAAGATGTTGCAGCTTAATACTTAGCGCTGATTCTCCTTAAAATTATCACCGCTTTTAACATAGTGGATCATAAGTTGAGTTGAATGCATTTTTAACAGAAAATGTAATGTTTCTCTTCATAAATTTACCTCCTCTCATGCACTTTCTATGTATGGAGTTCCACAGGGCTCCAATCTAGTACCACTTTTATTTTCTCCTTTGGGCTACATTTCTACACAGATGACACTCATACTTATTCTGCAAACCATCTGACTCAGCTAATTTATCGTTTCAGAGTAATTATTATAGGCCCTGAGGAAAATAATGGCCAAGTTCTGCCTGCAGAACCTCACCCATGAGTCCCATGTTGAAAAAGGCAAGCTCAGTGGTGTTTGAGAAGTATCCCTTGAATTTTATTTTAATGCCTGTAGTTACTTAATCATGCCTTTATAAGCAGGACTCAGTCAAAAATATGATTGCATGGCTTAGAGTTTTAGAATTGATTCTGAAAATGTTACTCTTGACTTCCAGGCCCTGCATGATATGACACAGAACTACCTGAGCTTTTAAATCATTCTTATATCTTCTGATGAAGCCCTGTTAGTTATTCTCTGTTCACGGCTGAAGACCAGGAGACAGGATTACACTATTTGTTGAGAAGCCTGTTGTTACACTTGTTTGAAAAGGGTCTATACAAATATAGTTAGCAGTAGTAACAACAAATAGTCTTTTTATTTTGCATCACTTTTGCACTAGAACCTGTTTAATATTGGCCGGTTGTTTTACAGGTTCCGTGTAATGGCTCCTAATCAAAACACCAGAGGCCTCATTCGCGTTTTTTGCCGGACGTTGTTTACACGTTGAACAGGCTCCCGCTGCAAATGAGGATCGATTGAGACCCCGTATACCAGCGTCTCCTCCGTCTTTGTGGTGTTTAGAGAGCGCTCCGATAAAATCTCCTTTTTTGCTGCTGACGAGTTGCCTCATGGCCTAATATGGGGGTTCCCTCCGCATTAGGCACAGATGTGTTGTTTTCCTCCTTCTTCTCCTCTCTTTGTCTCTCTCTGTGTCTTTCTTCTCATTTTGCTGCCTTACTGATCTCTCTCTCTTTCTCTCTCTCTTCCTCTCTCTCTTCCTCTCTCTCTTTCTCTCTCATGCCCTCTTTCGCTCAAGCCTCCTTTCTCACTTCGATAAGTGTGCACAGACACAGAGGGATTGGAGTTTTGTGGTGTTTCTTCACTATATCAACATTTTTCTGTTCAGTAAGTAAACTGTTTACTACAAATTCTTGGAAAAAAAACCCCTCTCAACTTCAGGCGGCTTTTCATTCATTGTGTTCTTTGGCTTGTAAATGGATTTAAGATTACCATTTCAGTCTTGGCATGGCAGTAATACTGGGAATGAATAAATTAAGCTTAATGTCTTTTTCTAATACAAAGCTGAACACATTTTACTTATGTGTGGTTGCCCGTTATCTACTGCTGAGTTAACTAAGATGCAACAATTGGGTAAAAACAGCAACCTAAAACTATAAAGCATTCATTTCCAGATTTGGGGTTGTGGGGGTGTGAGTTAAACGAGACTAACTTAACTTTATAATGTAATTGGTTTGCACAGAAACTATAGAATAGAATAGAGGAAAAGTCATGAACTCGTCCTTTTAACATCTGAAATTCAAACAGCGTTAAACTTTTCGGATTAGAATCACTGATAATTTATATATATAATATACCATATGCTGCATGATGAGGAGCATTCGAAAAGCTAAATCAGAATATTTCAGGCTGTATTTTCTCCTCTCGGAGCGGGTTTTTTAATGTCTTGAACTTGCAGAAGTAAAAAAAAAACATCCATCAGGCTTATCTGGGTGCCGTTGTGCAGGCTGTAGTATGACATCATGAGAACCGTAACTGGGGGAGCGTGGTGGTGCAGCGGGGGTCCCACCGGGCGCTCCGGCTAATGGGTTCCAGGTTGTTTGGCCCTCGTGATGACCCCGCTTTTTTTCTTCTTGCAGTCCTCTCCCACATTTCTTTTCTCTCAAACTTTCCTCACTTATCCTACTCCCTCCTTTTTTCGCTTGTATTTTCATATCTCATCCTCGTTCAAGTCGGCTTTATTGTCAATTTTCTTTACATGAACTGGTCATACAAAGAATTTGAAATTACATTTCTTGCTTTTTCTCTCATGAAAACATACTTAGTGCATGGACTAGACAACAGTAGACATATATAAGAACATAAATTACTACAGTTTTCCTTTTTGTTGTACACATATTTGCATTATTAAAGAGTGAGATGCTCACATAGAAGTAGTGGCATTATGGCGTAGTAATAAACAACAGTTAAATCTATGCTTAAAATCATTGTGTGTATACGAACAGTCCTCCAGACTTAGAGAGCAAATGGCTAAAACATATATATGTATTTATGTCAATCATTCCAATAGATTTCGGGGTCATAGGATGCAACCGAGCAGTTGAACTCTGCTGTTCTTTCCCCCACGGTGCAGAGATTTTTACATGGAGAGGTAGGTGTGGAGGCAGAGATGCAGCATGAGGTAATAGCGATATGTGCACGCCAGAAGTCGGTTACTCACGAAAGACCCTGCACAACCTCCCATTCTTTCTGCCTTTAGTAGTGGCTGCAGAAACAGCCCCGGCTCATAATACTAATATTATTATCATTATGAGCGGTAGATACAAGAGGTGGATCTGCAAATAAATGGATGATTCTAGTGGAAAGTCCACAATAAACTACAGCTCATATTTCTGTGTAATACTATATTGACAATAATTTAATTAGGAATCACCCATTATTATCTAATGGGAATAAGAGTGATTATAGCTGTGAAGTAATATCCTCAAACGGTGACCTGGCATCTCACGAGTATGACCTGTCGTGCCCTTTCTTCTCCCCATTCACTCTGTACAAATTTGATTATTTAGTCCTTTCCTGTTTGCCATTATCGCTTCGTCTTACTGGCTCTGAAAAAAAAAAGGGGTCGATGACCAGCCGTTAACTTGCAAACATTTTTTTTTCCCATCTTTCTAACCCCTGCTAATCTCGTGTACAACAGTACACGCCGTTGTATTTTTTTTTTGCATCTTTGTTTGTGCTTGTAATAAATAGCTTTTCGCTGGCTCTGCTTGCTCATGTGTCGGCCACACGTTCACGTATAAAGTCCTCTCCGTAATGCCCTGAGCTTGTTTTAAAGGTGTGAGGCGGCGCTCGGGAGGTGAAACGACTCCTTGTGAAATTCAACAGGGGATTATGATTCAAGTCGCCCCCTCCTGTGGCCTGTTTTTCTCCCTCCACGTCTTGTCCTCTGCTTCTTCTCCCACCACCATTCATTGTCAACCCCTCTATCCTCCACCCTGATCTCCTTCTCGCCGTCTCTTCCTGTTTTCATCCTTAAAACCTAGGTTGGTTTTCTTCTGTAAAAACAGATTTTCATTCGCTTCATTCACCTTCTTGGTTTCCACCAATTTAAGTGAGTTTAAGTGATTGTGAATGGGCCTAAGCCAAGAAAGTAGCTGGTTTTAGATGCATTGTTGCAGACAGGCTGTGCATTCCCTCCTTTTTGCAACCAGTTTTCTGTCTCTTTCATTAAGTATGAAATAAAGCCACTTTTAATGACTTTGATCATTCAATATTTTAGATATTGGGAATCCCAGGGAAAAGACTCTCCTAAAAGTGGATTTTGGGGGTTCCCAAACACCCACACATTTGTGTCTATACCCAGTCCAGTGTTTCATGAGTCTAACCCTGAGAAATGTTAGCGTCATAATCCGCCCACTGGGCCACGAAGGGTCTGACCTAAGACATGAGTCACACAAGAGGGGTTTTCACTCAGCAAACCTCACTGTGCATGTTCAGTTTTCAGTACGAGCCAAAGCATGAGACACTGGGACCTGTCATATCTGCTGTTTACTGTGTGACAGCAAACACATCATCTTTTTCTTTTTTCTTTTTTAATCTTCATTTTTATTTCCTCTGTGTCCCTTTTGGGCCGGATGTTGCTGCCAAGTTTATCCCCTCCTAATGTCGACGTGCAGCAAACACCTCTTTAATATTTTCAATATGGTTGACGAAGCTGGATCACACAGACAATATTTCAAAATAATGTTTTAAAACCCTGTGAAAGCCAGCAATGAAATATAATTAAAACCTCAGAAGGGGAAAATGTAAGAAAACAAGTTCTTTACACTCAGAATTACAACTGACTTTAGGCAGATTTTTTTTGTATTGGTATTGGTAAATATGTGTATTTTTAACCAATGTATAGGAAACTCACATTAACCCTTTTAATATGCAACTTAGGTAAAAAATTATCATATTATATATCATATATATTAAATCCTATATTATCTGTAGCTGTATCTTTTAAAATCTATGTATTTATTCCTCCTAATAATCTAGGTATTGTTTAATTATCTTGCTTTTGATTACAATACATCATTAATTATATTTTTTACCATAGTCTTTTATTATTACTATATTAAGTTTACATAGATGGTTCAAAAATGACCTAAGTGCGACTAAAAAATAAAGGCCTATAATAATATTATTTTCCCTAAAAACATGTTTATTTATCATTTAACCAGGTGCATTGACCAAAATAAAAACTGATCACATAGTCAATCAATATATTTGCAATTGCAAATTCAAAAGTTCCTACCAAATACCACAGAGAAAGCAGGTGGCAACAAAAGTTGTGCTTGTTCATAGAGTAAAAAAAGAAACTATGACTTGTGCTGAACAAAAAAAGATAAAAAAAGATGATAAAATACATGTATTCCAAAAGCAAAGCAATACATTAAAAATAACATGTTGTGCAATAGAAGGGTAGTGATACCACATTTTTTTATTCAATAGGGAAATAAAAGTAATAAAATAAGGATGTTTAATAATCAAAAACAAGTTAATAGAAGAATACCAAAGGATAAAATGAACCTATTACAAAGATAAAGGACATACAAATTCAATTGGGTCACTTTTGACCCATGTTCCCAAAAACCTTGAACTTACATTTTCGGAAAAGGGCACCACCTAGAAGTCAAGGCTTTGACCTAAGAAGGATCCAACTGGACTGAATATTTTTTTTTATTTACCGTAAATAAACGTGTAGACTTATGGTGGTGTGGAGTTCTCAGACATCAGACTCCTAGTCTAAGCAACACTGACTCCTTCAAGAGGGACTGAGTAATGCACAAAAAAATGGGTTGAATACACATACAGTATAGTCACATACACTGAGGTATAAACACAGCATGAACATATCTTTATATGTACTAACACACACATTGCATGCAGGTTCTGCAGCGCGTTGCATGCAGATTCTGCAGCGCGTTGCATGCAGGTTCCGCAGCGCGTTGCATGCAGGTTCCGCAGCGCGTTGCACGCAGGTTCTGCAGCGCGTTGCATGCAGGTTCTGCAGCGCGTTGCATGCAGGTTCTGCAGCGCGTTGCACGCAGGTCCTGCAGCGCGTTGCATGCAGGTTCTGCAGCACGTTGCACGCAGGTTCTGCAGCGCGTTGCATGCAGGTTCCGCAGCGCGTTGCATGCAGGTTCCGCAGCGCGTTGCATGCAGGTTCCGCAGCGCGTTGCATGCAGGTTCCGCAGCGCGTTGCACGCAGGTTCTGCAGCGCGTTGCATGCAGGTTCTGCAGCGCGTTGCATGCAGCTCCTACATCCAAATGAGCATCAGCTCCTCATGTGCAGTGAGACAGTCCAGGCTCAGGCTGTGGGGAGGCAAACATTACCTTGTGGAGACAAAAAAAAAGGTCAGAGCAGAACAGGGATGAGGGCAGAGAGGTCGTCCTGTGTCTCCATGATGCAAACCAGGATCAGCTCTGAATGGGATGAGGAGGAAACGAAAAACACGACGCGTGCATGCACAGTCACAGAAAAAAAAAAGTGTGCTACAAATCGGAATCATTTTTTTTTGCATGTTTGCTCTGAGAGGTTTGAGGTGCGCTTGGCATGTTTAGGTGCGCTTGGTTTATGTCTCCTCTGGTGTGTGAGAGCGTCTGGGCCCCGGGATACCAGAGCTGCTGAACATACCTGGCTCCTCACCCGGTTTCCAAATAGACTAGGTGCGTTTGATTTAAACTGGCCCGGGTGGGCAGGGTGAACATTTTCTTCATTTTCCACAGACCATTTCCATTCACGATACCTTTATTATGACATCTCATTATAGGAATATAACAGTGACAGTTTCTCAACAACAATAGGAATAAAATAACAGGACAAATACAGTTAAAATACAACAGCAATAATAACGTAAATCATCTTTACGGCATTAAAGCAAACACTCACTGAAAGTGGTTTGAAGGATTTTAGGAATATTGGACTTTTTCCAGTGATTTATACTGCTGAAAAAGTGAATCTAATGGTATAATATTAGTCTGCCAAAATTACTTTTACCTACAAAGTAAAACATACTGTAGGAATGTTTCAGTATGTGCTGGAGAGGTTAATGTGTTTTTCTTCCCACGATTATTTTCTAGATAAAAGACTTGTTTTGTCAATGAAAACTTTATCAGTTCATTACCAGTTTCTCAGAGCCCATAATGAGGTCTTCAATTTGCTTGTTATGCCTACCAGTTCATAACCTTCAGATATTAAATTAACTGTTAAGAATGACAGAGGAAGAGAAATGGGTCACATTTTGGAACCTGGAACTAGATAATGGTTTGATTTTTTTTTTTCAACTTATGCATTTATGCATAGCACACAGTAGTTGTTCTTGTAATTGTTAGATTTTTATTTTTGGGTATAACTCTCTTCCTAGTGGCCATACTGATAAATAATTCATTCATATTTAGTCTTGGGTTGCTAATACTGTTTTTTTCCCTTCTTTTTTATGTCTCTGAACTTTAAACCTGCGTGCTCAGTGCATGAGGGGTTAACTCTGACGTCTCTCCTCTGACCTCAGCTCTGAGTCCAGATTAGAATAACAGAGTTCTCTTTAACGTTGACCCCCCCACACCCCCCCACCCCGCTGACCTCGGCCGACCTCGACCCTCCACGATGCTTCTAAAAGTAGATTTTAGCCCAAACTACGTATTTCTATATTCTGTGAATGTCTGCGTCGTGGGAGAGTTTGTAGGGGAAGGGGGTGGCATTGTGTTCAATCCCAATGCAAGTACTTGTGCGTGTGTGTGTGTGTGTATCTCATTACCGTATTAAACTTTGCAAAAGTAAAAGGGCAGCACACACACTTTTACTGTACAAACACACACACATGCAGCACTGCAGCATGGCACAGACAGCTGGGCTGTATTGAATCACGGGACCACTCTGCCTTGAAATACTTGCAAATATTCTAAGTAATTGAGGAAGATGTGTGTGTGTGTGCGTGTGTGTGTGTGTGTGTGTGTGTGTGTGAGAACGTGCGAGGGTGTCATCGTGGGAGTGTGTGTTTGTGTGTGGACTTCAAAGATGCGGCTTGCTTGGATTTCAGGCGGGGAGCTGCAGCCTCTCCAGTGTCCTCATGCATACTCAATGCGTCTGGTATGAAAACGCATAACGGCAACATGCATGAGTCAGTGTGTGTGTGTGTGTGTGTGTGTGCGTGTCTGCGTTTTCACACGCGCATGTGTACATCTGTCTGTCTTTTGTGTGTGTGTGTGTGTGCGCGTGCATTCCAGCTCAAAGTTCAGTAGATCTGCGTGGTGCCCCGGTGTGCCCCTGGCTAATCCTTTCCCAGAATGGCTGTTGCCAGGCAGAGAAATTACCCAACGAGGCACTAATGGGACTTAACGGGCAACTCGCTCATAACCCACGCAGCCATATAACCCCCGCTTGTGTTCATATAGCTAATGATTATATATATTTTTTTTATCTTTCAATTTATAAATGCATTTTGGATCTAAAGGGTAGAATGGACTAGTGAATAAAAGTGACCTGTCCTTAAGGAAATGAGAAATCTCTATTCTTATTTCTTGAATTTCAAGGTGAGGCAGGAAGTTGGATGTCACATTAAATACTATTTAGAAGCAGGGT
Organism: Eupleurogrammus muticus; assembly: GCA_036785175.1. Taxonomy (NCBI): domain Eukaryota; kingdom Metazoa; phylum Chordata; class Actinopteri; order Scombriformes; family Trichiuridae; genus Eupleurogrammus; species Eupleurogrammus muticus. Next base: position 21,650,464 of record JAYKQN010000015.1, read on the forward strand.
ACTCTTGCAGTAGTAGTGAAATATTAATGCTTTAAAGCGATCCCCGTCCCCTGTGGGCAGGTAATTAGCCGAGTGGGTACCAGCGACATCTCTCCCTGGGTGACATTTCACTGGGTAAAAAAAAAAAAGAAAGTGGCACAAGAAAATGACCTCCAGTTGCCGCAACGTATTTGTAAGTCTCCAGCCATGTGGAGTTAGAAGAAGAGTGTGTTATGTGTGAAATCTTCATGGAATAAACTTACAATAGGTAGCACAGAACTCATTATGAGTTTGTATTCGTATAAAGGCAAAGTCGAATTTGTCCAGAAAAACACAAAACAATGATAACGTGATGATTAATGTGATTAAATGTTAAAATATCTCACCTGTGCTTATTGTCTGTCTTGTCTTATTGCCTGGTTTATTAGTGATTCTACTTTATTGAAATTTGAAAGACAAGTCAATTAACTATAAATTGAAAACGGGGAATTCAATCAGAGCAGCTGCCTCCATAATTCACCCTCACTAATCTTAAACCATTAGTGTTTCCTGTAGACTCCAATAATACTATGAGGGGCAGAGTTGTGTTAGTGGATGCTGAGCTACACTTCCGTTACCGCCTGAACGGATTAGATTAGAAATACTGTAATTTACTATGGACGCGACTGGTGATGTTAAACCTACTGAATATTGGAGATTGGTCTCTTTTAAGGATGTGGAGAGCTGTAAATCTATCTATGTATTCAGTTTGGACATAAGTGAAACCTGAGAATCAGAGAAATCTAATTTTTCTTTGCATAACTAGTCTGTACTGTAATTCTCATTAGACATTAATACCCATTCTACTGTATATATATATACTATAGCATCCTGTATGTTAAAGTCTCAGACAGCCGCTCAGCATCCAATTTGTCCAATTTTATGCTGTATTAGCTGCCTCTTTCAAACTCTAACTAAAATGTTTTGTATATTAAAGAAGAAAAACCAAGTCTGAGTCCACAAAAATCGTTTTCTACTATATAAACTAAGTGGTCAGACAATTAAATGATTTAGGATTAATTGCTTTCCTACATACGAAATCAGAGAATACAGTCATTACTTGTCTCTCTGGAGCATGGAAATACATTATTCATGGGAGTAGAAACTCCCAACAAGATGATAATAGCGTCATTACATGAAAACGAGAAAAGGCCTTTGTTAATTGTTAATGTATTAATTTGTCCAATTAAGCGCTCGACGAAACAGTCTGACTTTGAGAAGCTTCGACATGTAATACAGAAACAATCGAGAAATGTAAAAAAGAGAACGCAAGTGTCTCTATGGGCAAATGCTTCTGGTTTATTTGTTTATTAGTTACGGGGAAACAGAAAATGCGGCCTTAATCAACAGTAAAACTGGCCTCTATCTACAGGCAGAGTAAATAATAAAGGCATGTGTGCTATGTGTGGCTGACGCCAAGTACATTTATTTGCCTTTTTAGCTCCATATACAGATTTGTTTGTTAAATCTGTGCTGTTTGTGAACATGTAGTCGAGAAGCTGCTAATAAAAATGAGGTGTTTTTTTTACCAGAACTGTGAGTCTGTGCTTTAAGGATTAGAAGAATGTTCTTGATAAGGGAAAAATCTCAGAAGCGAAGCTATTAAAAGTCTAATTACAGTTTCTTTTTTGTGCTTTTAGTGAAACAAGTGTGTATAAAGGGGCCAGAGTTGGCTTGGTACTGATAAGGTGTGTGTGTGTGTGCTTGTGTGTGTGTGTGTGTGTGTGTGTGTGTGTGTGTGTGTGTGTGTGTGTCCTTGGCTGGTTAAACGTGCCGGCTGGTGTGTTTCCTCCCCCCCCCGGGACGCTCTCAGATCTGACAACGAAGCCTACACCCCATGCAGGAAACCCATCCCTCTGTGTGTGTGTGTGTGTGTGTGTGTGTGTGTGTGTGTGTGTGTGTGTGTGCGTGCGTGCGTGTGTCACATTTAGGCCTTTAAAACAAACACGTTTTAAAGCGTGAACACACATTTATTTGTATATGGGGGGTCTCTCTGGTAATGAGTTACCACTGACGAACACACCCACTGTGTCGTATTCATCCCCCGATCTATCACCAGTAATGATTTTTGATTTTTAGACATTATTTCCCGCTTAAAGTGCTGCAAAAATGTCGCCTTAATGGCCTTTCTACTCTGAAATTCGTGCCAGTCTGCAGGTTCACTCGCATCCATCATTTCTGATAAGTGTTTAATTTTTGCTCCGAGAGGAGGATCCTCTTCAAGGTTCATGTTCGCTCATTTTCAAACTCTTAAGTGAAGACATCTGCTTTGTCCTCATTCCTGTGATAATCTACATTCTCTCTCTGACTTTTATCTGCTCCCTCCTACCTCCTTTTACTCCATCTCTACATTATTCTCCATATACTCACATACCTGCCTGTCTTACTCTGACTCTTATTGTCTGAAGCCCAGTTACGTTACCTCTTTCTGTCAATTTCTAAAAGGAAATTGCTTCTGAGGAATGGCCACAGTAGAAAGGGTTATATATTCTATTAGAGAGGTGAAAAACAGCATCAGATGCTTAGAATGCTCCAGTAACCTCTTGTATTACTCTCTCAGCTCACTAATTCTGTTAATAACTTTAAGTCTATAATGTAGAATATTTACATTTTATTATAGGGAACTTTATAAATAAAAATAGTAATTAAATAGTAAAGCATACCTGTGTGTGTGTGTGTGTGTTTGTGTGTGTGATATATATACACACTTAACCCCAAAATTATTCATACCCCTGTCAAATACAAGGGATTTATTGATTTTTTTTCACTTAAAAATTAGTGTTTCACCTCGATTTTTACTTAAATAGGACACAAAGAAAGTCTTTCAACTATAAAGTGTATATATATAAAGAAAGCATGCCCTGCCAGGAGCTTTCTATATCATAGTTATTTGTTGGATGTGATTTTTAGTTTTCACTCCGTTTATTTACACATTCTAATGAAACACAAATCAATTATGGCTTCAGACTTTCTTTTGTGTCCTATTTAAGTAAAAACTGAAGTGAAATACTAATTTGTAAGTGAAAAATAGTAGAAATCCCTTGTATTTAAGGGGTAGGAATCATTTTGGGCTGAAGTGTGTGTGTATGTATATATATGTATGTGTATGTGTATATATATATATATATATATATATATATATATATATATATATATGTGTGTGTGTGTAAATTAAGAATTTTTAAACATGTGTATATCTATAACATTTAGACCTTCCTTATTATCAAAAAGCACATAAAATGCCTTTTTTTTTTTAAATGTGTTTTTTTAAGATTGGAAAGACCACTATCAGCTTTACAACTTTATGCTTTATAAACTTGTTATATCTTATAGTAGCTACATGCTGTAAGCTGCTAGTGATTGGTGGCGACAATGAAAATTGTATAAAAGTGTAATTTATACTTACAGCTTGCTGCATTCACATAATCTGCATAAAAACTTAACTTTCCCCTAAATCTCTAATTGAACTGAGTGTATTTCTATGAGGGAAACTTCTCATCATTTTTAGATCTCATTATAAGAGGCGATTTGTCAATGACTTTTTCCCCTCAACAGGTCAGCAACTATGTGCTGGACAAGGCGGATCTTTACCTGATCCATCCTGCCAAAAGGCTCCTGCTGCCCCGCCCTGGATGTTTCTGCCTCGGGGATCCTCGCTGGCCATCGACCGGACCGGATCTGATCCCCCGCTGCTGCCATCCGTCTCATCCACACAGGTTTGGTTTTTATGTTTTTTCAACCATGTATGGGAGTCAATCTCTGCATAATTTCGTATTCATTCCCATCCTTATCCGTGTGTTTTAGGTTTTACCGTGCGTGCGGCCAGCGGACACCGGTGTGTTCCCTGCTCACCGGAGCTCTGCTGGAGGCCACAGCTGCTCTCGGGGCTCGCTCCGCTCTGCCCTGCCTTTTCCCCCAGAGCCTCAACAACCACGCCGTGCTGAAAGGTGGGTACTGGACTATAGTGTAAGACCCTGGTCCTGGAAGAGCCCACTGTGTCCAACCAGGCAGTAACACACCTGATTCTACTGATGAAGGACAATATCAATGGCTCTAATGCTTCATTAGTAGAATCAGCTGTGTTGGAATAAATATACCTGCACCCAGGTATATTTAATATGATGGTTTTAAATCATTGTATTACAGATGTAGCTGTCCAGTTAATAGAAAATATATTTTCAACTTAATATTCTTGCTTATCAGGGGTTTTACTGCCTGAATTGGAACAAAAACCTGCAGCCAGGTGTATTTATATGTATTTTCCAGCCATTTAATTAATCTAATCGAATCAAAGATGGTGGTTTTAAACCACGGTTATACAGATAAAGCTGTCAGGTTAATAGAAAATATGATATTTTCCAATGGATATTCTTATTTATCCAATGTGTCTGTGGAGTTTTTGTATTATATATGTTATATTGCATTAATCTTGCAAGGCCAGAGGGAAATTTGCATTTGTTAATTTTTATGCCTTTTGATGCATTTTTATTTTTTCAGCATGTGTCATAAGCTGGAGCCAAAATGGCAAAATATGATTGGACCACATGAAAAATGTTTATTACAGTCAAGTCTAATCTTGTATAGTAGTGTCCAACTATGTGCCATCAGACTTATAATCCAGTTAATCTGTTTAACGTTCAATTTACTGTCAAACATATGTTCCAGAAATTGTATATAACAACTGACACAATCAACACTTGTGCTAGATGTGTTCCCCTGCTCATGTCTAGAGGAGCATTAAATCGGATGAGCAGTGAAGTGGTTTCTGTTTGATTCTGAGAGGAAAAATGTCCCTCTATTCCCCTGTGGTCCAGCCTGTTCTTTTTCCTCCGCTCCTTTCCCACATGGTCCCTGTCCACAGTGGGTTCTGGGTCTGAACTTGATCTCGGTGGTTGCCCTTTTCCTTTTATTCTTTTTTTTATATCTTCTCTCCTCATGCCCTCTTTTCTCTCCCTCCCTCCAAACCACTCCACTCTGTAATTTATGCACACAATACTGAAGTGGTGCAGGACCTACAAGGGTCCACGCCAGATGATATTTACACATTTGAGAAGAGGTTATATGCACTTCAAACACAGCTCAGTGGCTATAGCTTAATATTAAGGATTTATTAAACACACACACACACACATACCCGATTTGCTGCAGGGTGGAGCTCTCTGTAAACTCCACGCTCGCTCTTTGAAGCGTCAAGACGTGTTTGGCATTAAAAAAAGGCGAATAATCATCATCACACGTTTATTAGATCACCTCAACAACAACTCCATCGGCCGACCGGTTGTTGGTTGCTCAGCTGGTCACCGTCTGTCCGCCTTCTCTGCAATGATGTTACGTATGACTTGAATGTAAGCTGATACTGACATTAATTTCCACTGGCGGCGGGCCAGGGGACAGGCTGTCTCTGGCAAGATCAAGGAGAGACACACACACACACACACACACACACACATGCACACACACAAACTTTTTTTTTGTAATTTTGTAATTAATTTTCATAGCGCCGTGATAACAAAAGTTTAATTTTGGTCAAACCCGCTTATAAAAACTATCCATGCATACACACACACACACACACACACACACATGGACTCACACACACACACACACACACACATACAAATAGTGCATATCTTCAACATGACACTGTGTTCTGTTCTAATGGTTGTTGCAGGAAACAGAATAGAGCCAGACATGTGCACACATAGCAGTCGAGAGGTCTTGGCAGGAATAGGTTTTAACAAACACACACACACACACACACACACACACACACACACACACACACACACACACATCAAGAGACTCCCTGTCTGACTTTCTCCGTCTCTCCTACCTAGTTTTTGTACCGCAGCGATCTAGATATCGAAGCATGAGCGCATGACATCATCCTTTAAGACCAGGATCCATAGCCTGGAACACGACGTGTGGCTTATTCCGTTTGACTTATTGGACATTTAGTGAAAGGATCTGCTATGCTTTATGCTTTTATACATATGATTTACCTAATAAACTAAAAGAAAGATTTAACCAACGTAAAGAGTAGAAGAATATAGTTGTTTTTTTAGCAAAGCATGGGCTGAAAGGGTAAAATAATCATGAGATGTCATAAGAGATATCTTATTATCCCAGAACATGGGTCAGGTGGTCTGACTTGACTTTGGATAGTCTAACTCTAGTTATTTCTCTCTTACCATACATGGTATTGTTTCTCTGTTCTCGTGAACGACATAACAACCTACCTTTTTATTCTCTCAAGTTTGTCCCAAAGAAAAAAAAAAGAAGCTCTTTTCTAAATCGTAGTTGTTTAACTAGATTAAAATTAAGCAAATATAAATGTTAAAATTTGCCAGCAAGCTGGGAAGCAATTTTTTTTATCCTCTGCAATAGGTCACCTTTAAAATTTTCCTTTCGACTTGACCTCCTGAAATTTTATTACCAACCTGTCATGTAAAAGGGGAAACATTTTCTTTACTCTCTGTATTGATTTTTGCTGTGCATATCGTAATTCAGCTTCTAATCACGTTCTATACAGTATTTAATCATTTGCATTTTTAGATATGCATCATTTATTCACATAATGACATAGTTTTCTGATATTTATGCGGTGCATAATCATATTTGCCGAATATAGAAGAGTATGATGACTTAATTAATATTTCCTATCTTACCGAGGGATTGATTGCAGATGCGGAGGAATGATACGGGGCTCGACGTACGACGGAGTAAACTCAATCAGTGGCTCAGGCCGAATGCTTTTAAGGATTACCGGGATAATCGCCTCGTCAGCCTTGGTGTATTCTTGGAGTTCTGATGTGAGTGGTGAGAGCTGGAATGTTTTTCTAGACCTTCTCAACATGCCTGGTCCGCCGTAATGATTTGAAAGCATTTTTTGCAGCCCGGCAAAGCATGCGAACGGCTCACGGCGACGCCGTTTTCTGCAGCCTGGCGTTCGTTTTTGGAAATGTTGAGTTTATGTTTCACAGGTCGAGTTGGCACAGGTGTTGTGAGGGTAAACTATTGACACCAATAAACGTGAATGCTGGTGGAAAAACATGTCAAGTGGGTAAGACACGGGTAAGGTCAAACAACGGGGAAATAGCCGATAAATCATCACCCGACGTAATCAGAAGCACTTGTTTTTGTTTCATGCAGCTTTCTTTTTTATTTTTTTTTAAAAAAAGGCACAAAGCCAGATGCCTGTCAAGCCAAAGTGGGCCATGTGTGATCATTTTAAGTGTACATATACACCGATATCTCGCTTTTATTTGCATAGGATCATGCCAAGATAAACAGCCTGGCTCTTCGTGTATAGGCACACTGTGTTGTTGGGGCTAAATCCTATTTAGATATATAGTGTAATTTTGTTAGCAACTTTCCACTTCTCACTGCAGCTGTTACAATTTAGGAAGAAAGCTAAATATATGTGCATTTATTCACTCATTTATTAGGTTATCTAACATTGATCCGATTGTGAAAGGTCAAAGGTCAACCGTAGTTGACAAAAGCAATAAATAAATATTGGAAAACGTGTGCGCTAAAAGTTTTCTTATTTATGTTTTTCTGAGCATTAAATTTGTCTGTACGCACTTGTTGTCGTATATAAAAGAAAAAAGCCAGCTGAGGACCACTGGGATTTAGCCATAATCCTGTCAAATAGAAATGGGGAGTGGTTTGACTGTTTTCTTTTTTTTCCTTGAGCTCATTTCCTTTATAGCACAATTTGCTGCCATCCTTGCAGCTTTCTTTTCTTTTCTTTTTCTTCCCTCTTTTTCTTTTTCTGTCTTCCCCTCCGTCATCGTTGTGCATTGTGTCGCCCGCAAACGTTTGAGACCCATTGACAGCGATTGTGGTGGGGAGTCGCGGTCGGGGGAAGTCTCAGGGATCACATATTGTTTCGGGAGGCCATAGAAAAGCTAAAAATACACGGGAAAAGTTCTTAGACTGGTGAGAAATCAGAATGTTTTCTACGCACCTAGGAGTGCTGAAAGCAGCGGTATTGTACAAACCTAAATTTATGTCTTTTATAGCTCAGTTTCGGTTTTGTGACACGATTCAGAAAGCTGCATTTAATTACCCCTGCAAAAAACGTTCTTTTGAAATATGCAATTATTTCTCCTTGTTTTTAGCTATTTATGATTATTATACACACACATTGCTTCTCAATTTTAACTTAACATCATATGAAACAGAGACGCTGCAAATCTTACATAGATAAATGTCAGTTATGTTATTATAATATTATAATAACAATTTATATACATTTTTTTTAGAATGAATTTTATGCAGGTTGTGACTTAGAAATGATGAAAACATGATTAAGTGGTGAAGGTAGAGACAGAAAAATAAACTTTTTTCTTGTTGGTTGTTTTTATAGTCTGTATGAGTGTGTGAATTATGACTGTGTGTGTGTGTGTTTTGTGCAGTGGGATGATCTGGTTGGTCTATCTCTAGCACATGGCTGTGAACTATGTATGGTGTCAGCGGAGGAGTGGGCGGGAGGTAGAGAGGAGAGAGAGGAGAGAGAGGAGAGAGGGGGATAGTGAGGAGAAAGAGCATGTAAAGAGTGTTTGCTGAAGAGAGAGAGAGAGAAGAGTAACACCGTCAGGTGAGGGAGAAGAGAGGAAAAAAGACGAGAGGCAGCTCCAGTTTGAGCAACAACTTGAGGACAAGTTGGAGTGAGCGAGAGGGAAATAAAAAGAGAAACTCGGAGAAAGAGAGAAAAGCAGCTGCAAGAGAGGACGAGGACTCAAATGTGGACGAGTGTACCGCGGCTACCTCAGCACTGACCTGTCAGTGTCCAGCTGTGTCCAGCTGTGTGCGGCAGCCATGAAGCACGCTCACAGAATGGACTTCAAGCTGATCAGTGAGTAGAGGAAACGTGAGTTGCTGTACGGTGAAGCTGCAGATGTGCAGTAATCTGATCATTTCACTGTGAAGCTGTTGCACAATGAAATGTGGTTTTTAGATTCTGTTCATGTCTTATTGCTCCAGGGATCCTTAAAGTTGAGCTTAATTATTTAAAGTTTCAATAAACTTCTCTGTTTCTGCTGTCTAATTGGTGCCAAATGCAGTTTGGCAGTTTTTAGTTAACTCTCTTTGCAGGTTGTTTGATTCTTACTATAAGTAGAAATGCATCTTCTTAAAAATCACCTTTATATAAAACCCTATAAAACTGATTCTGTATGTGGCTCTGGTTACCTCCTTTTAAATTTTTTGTGTCATGGGTGCTGAAGTTAAAGTTTTTTTTTTTTTGCTGAGTTGCAGGATTATCTAACATGGCACATTCAAGACACATTAATGCACTGTGACTACCTAAAAGCTGTAGTAGGAGGCATTAGCAAATATTCTACAAAATAAGGGATGCAGCGCTGTGTTCGTGCATCGTCTGTCACCCTTTTTACACCAGGAACCTGACTGCATGACAGTCAATAATTCCACAGTCTCTGGCTAACTTCAAATTTAATTGACCCTAAAAACTCTGAACGCCACAAGGCCGTGGATATGTTTTTATGTTTTGACTCTGAGGATACGGTAACGCACTTTACAATTAAAAAATAAAACCACTGGAAATTGCCATGTGTTCTATCTAATTTGTTTCGAGCCATTGTGAAGTTACCCAGAGATGCTGAACTCGCTTGGTATAGGTTTCCTTTCTTGCAGAGTGTGTGTTTGCCAGTTCAAGTTGATTGGGCCACATTTACCATATAGTTTTCATATAAAAAAACATTGAACTGCATGCCTTCTATTTAACCAGAATTCTGCTTTTATTTGACTGGATTTCGTTCCATTTTTATAATGAAGAGACTTTTTGCTTTTGCTCGTTCAGTCCGAACTTCTTATCTTTACCCTGGTTTTTGTAATCCTCCCCTTTTTAAATGCAGAAAGGTCAAAAGAACCTACACGTTCTATTTATACCTGCATGTCTGCCTCCATGTGTGTGAAAAGCAAAACTCACTGTTTGTTTGGCTGCATCAGTGTAATATGACTTGATGGTTTCTGCTGTGCATTGGTCCATAGTGTTTGTTTCTTATACCTTTTTTAACATTTATATGTGCATTTACATGCATGTGTCGAGGACCAGTTAGTAGCCTGATAAACAGACATTTCTACAGTAGATGCTGCAGTTTGGCTGCAGGTTGTAGTTATATTATCAGAAAAAAAGTGGATTTTAGGCATTTTTTGGACCTATATTACAGTAAATGCATCAGGTTTGATGATATTTTTCAAAGATTTTATGATAATGTTGTGTATTACTATAGGACAGTTTTGTGGACGTGGGCTATGTTATATGATAAGAACATGAGCATGCAAGTGTATTTATCACCTTAAGTTGGGTTTGCTCTTCCTTCATACTCTCACTATGGTAAAGTATAATGTTTGGGATGTTTTGCATGACTTCTATATATTTATAGGCCCAAAAGGCAAATTTTCCCCAGTCCTTTGACTCCGGCTGTTTGTGCTGCACCTGTTTCGAGTGCCCCACATACTCCAGAGGGAAGATGTCATCAGCTCTAAACATGTCCGCACTTCATAAGAACGCGTTTGTGTGTACTTGACTGGCAAAAAAAAAAAAAGGGTGACAGGGTCCTTTCCCTCCTTTAGTAAGTATAAATAACCTGTGATTCACATAACAAGCCTCAAGTGTTGGAAAACTGTTCAATCCTCATACAGCACTTTAACCATAATAATCATAATAATTAAATTTATACAGAAATCTTAAAAGGAAATCTTCTCTCTATGATATAATGGATGTGGTGGAAGTGGGAATTACAACTGAGGTGAGGTTACTCTTATCAGTGGCAATAGAATTAAATTATGGCAATAAGTCAGCGATTTACCTTATGTGATTTAAACGCCACCACATTTAGAAAAAGATCCATTTATGTGCATCCACACAAACCTGCATGGTGTTTTTTATTCAGTGTACATTACAGGTTAAGTTAATCCATGCATTAATATCACAGAAAACATCATGGTTTTACAGCGTGTTCGTTTCTACTCATCAGCATTTCTCAAAACTTTTTTTTTTCATCTCGTGGCTCCACAGCAGATTATATTAAATACACTTATCTCTGTCAGTGGAATTTTAGGTTTTCATCCAGAAATCATAGCGTTTATCAGACTTTTCTGTTGTCACTGTTGATATTGAGCTGTAATTCAGGAGGAGACATTCAGTGATTTGTGATCCTTTTGAATCTGATGGTAACAAATCCTGTATATATATATTTTTTTAAATAAGCATATAAAAATGTATAACTTCCATTTTTGTTTCTCATCATCTTTTTCTCTTGCTTTAAATTGATTCCTGAGAATCTCTCAAGAGCGTTTTTGTGTCACGCTTTTGTCTCTCGCTGCGTTTTCCCGGTTTAAAGGACGAATAAATGAATGATCCGCGTGGTCATGAATTGCATATCACCGATTCGAGGGTGTGTGCATTTCCACTTCAAACGGCACCTCCTAAAACACGAACTATTGTCCATATACTTGAAATGAATGGACAATTAGTTAGAAATTGTGCCCATAAAACACATTGAGTTATATTTTATACTCTTCTTTATTGTCCATAAAACATTTTTTTTAGATCAATTTAGTGTTTTTGGGTTCAGGCAGATGGATATGCTTTTAAAATATCAGTTTTCATTAAAATTCAGGGCAGGAGGATCTTATTTTTATGGAATTACTTTAAATTTGTACCATTTAATGCGACTAAAGGAGCTGACAGATGGTTGTGGTTCTAATCCAGATTAAAATCTTTATTATAGAGAATTATATGATTTGTAGGATCCCATTTTTTATTTTTGGTTGCAGCTGGTTCTACATATTTTTTACTGGTTGTTTTAAATCATCATCATTTATGCTTCTAATATATTCAGGCTTTACATAAGGCCACGTTATTACTGGATGTGTAGTATCAGGACATCAGGCGCTGACTGAAGAACTTTCACATTTATTTCAGTAGTAGCCGTCAAACTGTTGTAATCATACTTCATTTTAATGCAAAGACACCTGTGAATAATGCGAGAATCTGGATCGTGTAATGGACCATCACTCATAGGCCGTGGTCTGGCCCCGCGTTGGACATTTAAAGTATTTAGTGGCTCACGCTGTCTGTGTGAAAGTGACGGATCGCTCGCACCTGCTGCGTCGCGTAAACTACGAAATTTCCACTTATTCTACTCATCCCTTCCTTCCTGTCCGTCTTATCTCTGTCCCCAACCTCCCATCTGCCTTCTCTTCTCATTTCTCTTGTCTTGTACTTGAGCTTCCCCTCTGTTCAAGCTGCCTTTTCCTTGTAGTTTTCTGAATCTGTTTCTAGTATCCTGGCCTCATGTTTGCTCCCAGCTGTCTCTTCTTCAGCTCGGCCTGTTTGTGTTGTTGTCCTGCACACACACACACACACACACACATACACACACATGCACAGAGTTCATTACAGAAGCCGAGGCCGGATCCACAAATCAAACTGTGTAAATAAGCAAATTTTGGTTCCTGCTGTTGCCATGACAACTGGTGGTGAATCTCAAGGGTTGCCGGGGACAACCTTTTAAGTGTGTGTGTGTGTGTGTGTGTGGTGTGTGTGCATGCATACACACACACTTTGTGCATGTGTGTGGTTTAGAGGAATCGTCAGTGGGGGGGTGGTGGTTATAGGCAGGTATCAGTGTGCATGACAGTTGACAAAGTCCAGACGGGGTCTGTCTAATTCCTGGTGTTCAGTCCAGTTGATGTTCATGTTCATGTCCATGCTTTATGGCGTTATACCATAAACAGTGCTGCGGGCGACCGGCGTGGCCTCCCAACTAAAGGGATCAGGGCAACAGAGGAGGCAGCAGAGCTCAATTTTGCCAAAAAAAAAGGTGATTTATTAATAATTGTGCACAAATCAGCACTATGATCCACCTCTCAGCAGGTTGGACCAGACAGATTTCGTAAAAGTCCAATGGCAGCCGTTTTTATGCATCCTCCTAATTGGACCAAACCATTAGTGGGGGAAAACTAAAAGTTGCACCTTGTAAAGAAAGAAATGAGTGACACAAACCAACCCCTCATTCACTCTCAATCATTAATGTATTGAAAATAGATTTAAGAGCAGTATTATGGTACAATTACATTTCACAGAATTAAAACCTTGTGTAATGAGCGTGAGTGCATAACTCATTGATTTGACCCATCAGCTGCTTAACTGACTCCTCTGTCCATATTAGTGCAGAATGAGGAATCTTAATAAGAAAAAACTATATATACACACATAAATCTGTTCCCTAGCTGGTAATAAAAGCCACAGTGCCCAGTCAGCAGCGTTTAATACTCCAACCCCTGTGGAGGAGAATGATGTCCCGGTGATTTTTTTTTTTTTAACAGGATCTGTGAGTTTTCTGCAGATGAAAAGTCCTCCATGTGAGCCTCAAATGGAAATGTTCCCGCGGTGGTTTATGTGGCATCCATCCCAACGATGTACAGTATGTCTACCTGGCAGCTCCTGTAGAAACTGTCCATTAGGCCCTTTTGTTAAGCGGAGATGAGAAGGAGTCTCGCCGTGTGTGTGTGTGTGTGTGTGTGTTGTGTAAACGGACGGACTAATGGACCAGACTGAAATCCAAACACAGGAACTGACAGGTGATCAATGTTGTTTACTTCCAGAGGGTGAATTGTGCAGGCTGGTAAGACAGAGAGAGAGAGAGAGAGGGGAGAGGTATGGCACAGCAAGCGAGGACTGAATGAGATCTCAGGATAATCCTGACGAATGATGCACGTTTTTAGTAGATGTCTTTTAATCCCTTGTCATTCTCATACCTGTTGTCTTTGTCCTTACCCGTCCCTCCAGAGCGCCAACTGGCCAACAGCATGACGAGCAGCAGCTCCCTTCCTCCCAGCGTCAGTGGGATCAGCAGGGAGCTGGCGGAGCTGCGACACCTGGTCCAGTTCCCCGAGGAGATCGCCTGCATCCTCACCGAGCAGGAGCAGCAGCTCTACCAGCGGGTGGGTGGGAATAAAAAATTAAATTGTAAAAAAAGAGATGAGATTCTGCATGTCGACAAATTTAAAGTTATGTTTCTTGCTTTTTCCCCATGCAGACATACTTAGATAAGACATAGACAATATATATATATATATAAGAACATAAATTACTACAAAATAAAGTTTTCCCTTTTGTTGTGCACATATTTATATTATTCTAGAGTGAGATTCGCCCCAAAGGGCTTTACAGTTTGTACAAAAGCAAACACAGCACACAGTACAAGGTAAAAACTAGATTGTAGTATATGTAGTATATTCTGTATGCAATCTTTCCCAGTTTCCCCACTGTAGTACAGATAAAGGATTATCTTATCTTCTTATCTTATCTTATCTTCTATACTGCTACCATCTGCAGGTCTTCCCCTTGGACTACCTCTGTTTCCTCACCCGGGACCTGGGCAGCCCCGAGTGTCCCAGCAAACGCCACCCGAACCTCAAGGCCTCGCTGTCGGCGCCCGCCATGACCGGCCAGAGCGGCCAGCGGAGCAACGCCGTGGAGGACCTGGTGGCCCGGTTCAACGAGGTGAGGCGTCGTCGGGGTGGGTCGCCGACCCTGGTCCTGGAGGGCCACTGTTGGTACAATTAATGGGGGGAAAAGAACGAAGCAAATTTGTCTCGTCTTAATTGGAAAATATCATAAATTCTGTGTAAATCTTTGTGTGATCTTTAGATAAATGTATAATATATAATGTATAGATAAATATATGAATGCACCCAGGTGCATTCATATATTTATACATATCTATACATTATTATACTAATCAACCACTAGAATCCTTGCTAACGACCTTAATTAGTACAATCAGGTGTGTTACTGCAGGTGTCTATTTGTATTTTACTGCCATTTAAAAATCAAAGATGACGGTTTTATGCCTTTGTTATACAGATGTAGCTGTCTAGTTAATAGGAAACATGATTTCCATGATTTTCCAATAAATCTTCTTATTTATAGAATATAGTTGCATTTCTTTTTAATTAATTAATTAAGTGTCGGTGACCCCTGGTCTATTCATTTAGGTTGTGATTTTGCTGCAGCTTTACTATAACAAGCCTGTATCTCACAATCTGAGTTAATGCCCTATGACTTAAGCCTGGTGGAATATTTATATTAAACGAGACGTTAAAGAGTTCCACTTCTCGTATGACGTCTCATCGAGAACTCAGAACTGTCTGGGGAAACTCGACAGCTCGTCTCCCGTTTTGTGTCACATGACCCCCGGTGACCCCGCCGCCTATATGACTTCATCGGAGACGTCGGAGCGCGTTTTTGCTGATTTTTGACGCCGATGTGAACGTCTGAAAAGCATAGCAGACTGGTAATTGTATTTATCTTCAGCCGGGTTTGCCTTGTCTGTAATTTCTGTGCGAGTCATGCCGACTTATCAACTCATGACTGAAGCACACACACACACACACACACACACACACACTGTGTGCTGAAGCCGCATTCCCGTGCCTCGTGTCTTTTATGGTGAGTGACGTTGAGAATAAACAATCAGAACACTGCGCTGGTGAGAAAGAAAGAGAGGGAGAGATTGATTGGGAGTGATGTCATCTTTAAGTTGCATGCCTTCCACATCAGCTGGTTTTCATTTAAAGTCAGCAAAAGAGGAGCGACACATGAAAAATATTTTCCCAAATGTGCATTGTGGCCATATATGGACACGTTGGGGAAAACCGGAGCGAAATGACAACGGGGATTCTCCGCCGAAGTGGCTTCTCCTGTCCGGTAAAATAAAAAAAACGATGAGATGAGATACCGTCGCAGCATTCCTTCCCAGCGTCGACTCTGAATTATGGTTTGGATACGTTTTTTCCGAGGATGCAGCTCCTCACAGCGATGGTGCACGGTGTTATTTTGAATAGTTACTGCACAAATATGCAATGCATTATCTTCCAATTTCTTGAAAGCATTTTTTTTTTTTAATTCTCCTCACCGTGCACCTGTCACATCGTAAGAAATCGGTTTCTGTTTTTTATTCGGCAACAACTTTCAACATTATTGGCGTGCATCCCGTAACTCGCTCTTAACTGGATTTGATCCCAAAAGAAAAAGAAATTTTCCATGTAATAAATAAAGAGGAACTATGTGGAGATACATTTCTGAGTAAGGGTTTTCATACAGATTGTCACCGTTTTGTAATTAGATTTGTTCATTTTAAAGCCATGTATGGGAGTGAAGGATTATTCCATTAAAAGGATTTAACAGCAAGAAGCCGAGAGGTTGAGCGGGTTCTGGACCCGTTGGTGCTGTCCACCATGTTTAGTTCTGATCGGTACAGCGTGTGCTTTGTGTGTGTGTGTGTGTGTGTGTGCGTGTGTTTGTGTGTGTGTTGAGTTTGTAATGGTTCTTTGTCAACCTTGGTTATGTAATTCCATGTATCAAGGAGAAACTGACCCTCATAGTTCAACTTATAACACACAAACACACACACACACACACACACACACACACACACACACACACACACACACACACACACACACACACACACACACAAATGGACACAAACAGTAAAAAGGGATCAGCATGCACACATGTTTTTGCATGCATGCTTCTCTTGTCTCTTTTCGATATTTTACCTCTTCACATCCTGTTTTTCTCTCATTCACAAATATCAGAAGAGACGTTGACTCTGCTCAGTTGCTTTCGAGGCATCTTGCAGACATACAGTTTTTTATTTGTTTGGGTAACCACCAGGCGAGGGATTTCCAGATAAAGTAGAGACTGTAAGGAAGTAGTGTTGTTTGTCAGAAAGACACATACAGTGATTTTCTGTAGATAGTAGCTTGAAAAGACCGAAGAAGAAAAGAATTCACCACTGATTTAAAAAGCTAGCTTTTAAATAACGTGTCTTTTTTTTTCTCTGGTGCAAAATCTAGTCAGATTTCACATCACTAGGATGGCAGAAGAAATCAGCATTGGGAAAGTTTGTAGAATTGTAAGATGTTTCACATATGAAAGCTACACTTCTATGTGAAAAGTGGCACACATGATATGAGGTAACAACCAACTACATGTATTCAGAAACTATAGATATAAGGGTTATTTCTATAGTTGAGATATAGTTGATATATGATAAGGAGTATATCAATGTGATAAATCATCACCCTGCATACTGTACTATTGAAAAATGTTCAGTGCAATAGTTACAATCATATTATCCTTGTTAACCAATAATCTGGTGTTAGTTATGATGCCAGAATCATCATGGTTCATTCCTATAGTCTCACTATACTACTACACTACTTACATGTCAGCTCTTGAATATTGTAAATATGTGTACAACAAAAGGAAAACTCTATTTAGCAGTGATTTAAATGAATGTCTACATGTCCAAATATCTGCATGGGAAAAAGCAAGAAACGTAATTTAAAATTCTTTGTGTGACCAGTTCATGTAAAAAAATAGAGCTAGTTGAATTGTCAATTAGTTAGCTAGTTGAATGATCCATTATAAAGGTTCCATCTTCTACACGTTTCCTGCATTCTATTTGAGTTTGTCACATTCCTACTAAGGAATATTTGTGGTCTTAAGCACAAAACATCATCTCGATATAGATTCACATTTCCTCTCTTGAGCTTCTCCCTGGAGCTCCAGGAAGCCAGGAAGGCGTTTTGTGCGTTTCACCCCTCTGATGCTGCAGCTTCCATCACACAGGAATGCCTGAGCTGGTGTGTTCTCACTCATCTCGGGGAAACTTAACAAACCGTAATACCAATGATGTGAGAGTATGTCAACCAACTATTTAGAGTCTGACAGATTAAATTTAGCATTTTATCAAACGGATTTAGATTATGAGTTCTGTGTATGCACAGGCTCATACCTGAGATGCCTGTGTATATACTGTATGTTAAATTGTGTGTATACTGTATATACAGTATACGTGACTGAGGTTGATATGTGAGTATTTCATAGTCTTTTCCCCCAGTATATGTTACACAGGTTACATGGAATGGAGGGGGAAAAGACATCACATTTGACATGTTTCAGCCCAAATTGCAGCATATTTTATTACATGTGTGTGTACATGTGGTGTGTGTGTGTGTGTGTGTGTGTGTGTCTTTGTGGCTTTTTTTAGTCCCTGTGTAGTCAGACTGTGGTGGGCTTTACAGATCCTTACATAACCCACTAAAACCCAGTAATAGATCTCTGAGCCAGGGGATGTTTTTACCGCCTGCAAGGGGGTTTAGCGAGGTGTGTGTTTGTCTGTCTGTGTGTGTGTGTGTGTGTGTGTGTGTGTGTGTGTGTGTGTGTGTGTGTGTGTGTGTGTATGTGTGTTCTTTGATTTTTAAGATACACATTCATGAGACTCTAATGCATAGAGGCAGACACTGGAGAGAGCAAGAAGCAGCCAGATTGAAATCGGATCTTTTCCTGTACTATGAGTTTGTGTGTGTGTGTGTGTGAGTGCATGCATGTGTGTGTGAGTGCATGCATGTGTGTGTGAGTGCGTGCATGTCTCTCCAGCGCACAGAATGTGAGAGGAAGCTGACCCTGATGCATATCTGGTTCTGCCGTCGTGTCTTTTTGCGCGTGCTCGAGGGCGGTCGGCACAGAGCTCAGAGACAGGCTGCAGCCGATTGATATCTGATCTCATTCTTTCTTGCGTGTGTGTGTGTGTGTGTGTTTATGTGTGTGTGTCAGTCTGTGGCCAGCTGGTACAGTCCTCTGTATACACACATACCACTTTAGACACAGGTTGCCATACCAGAATTTTTTAAAAGAGGCATAGGCATGAGCACAAGACCACACACACAATGTAAAGGGCTTCAGCTGACCCCTTTGGCCCTGGACCATATTTTCCTTTTTTCACCGGTGTAATAATACACTGACAACATCAAGCAGTCATTCTGTGCATATGAAGTCAGCCTAAAACATGTGGCTGCAGACAGCATGTCATACCAGTGATCAGGCCTGAGAGATCTTTTAATTAAGAGAGCATCAGTTAAGTTTTTTTGTACTATACGTGCATAGTGTGTATAAAAGTGAAAATCTGTACCTGCAGGTGAGCTCGTGGGTCACTTGGCTGGTCCTGACAGCAGGATCCATGGAGGAGAAGAGAGAAGTTTTCTCCTATCTGGTCCACGTGGCTAAATGCTGCTGGAACATGGGAAACTACAACGGCGTCATGGAGTTTCTGGCTGGACTCAGGTTGTTTTTGTTTTTTTTTATGCTCCACATACATTAAAAAATACAATTAAAAGATCATGTTTAACCCACGGACATGTAACCAGGTCCCGAAAGGTCCTGAAGATGTGGCAGTTTATGGACCAGTCGGACATCGAGACCATGAGGAGCCTGAAGGACGCCATGGCTCAGCACGAGTCTTCTTCTGAATACAAGAAGGTTGTCACCAGAGCTCTCAATATCCCAGGATGCAAGGTGTGTGTGAGTGTGTGTGTTTGATGGTTTATTTTTTGTCATTTTGTTCAGTCACGAACTAACTCAGTAAATCACATATGCATTTGTTCACATTTACGTTAATCCTGACACGTCTGATACTGTTTTTCTAATCCTAGGATGGTAAAAGCCATTATGGGATGTGTTTTTTTTTTTCTCTGATATTGCAGGTTGTGCCATTCTGTGGGGTTTTTCTGAAGGAGCTGAGTGACGCTCTGGATGGGACAGCGAGCATAATCAGCCTAAAACCACCTCTGGATAACTCAGAGGACTCATTAGAGGTAACGGGAAACACCCGACACACGCTGTAGGAACCCAACGTCATGTTATAGTTTTAATCGCTCCTGCTTTTTTTTTTTTTTTAGTTTGTTTCCGACTACGGCGGCCAGCACAACTTCATGTCGCGGTCGGGTCCGGACGGTCTACACGTCCCGGAGAAAGAAGCCACCGTCAGCAACATCCTGCAGATCATCAGGTAGAAAAACGAGCTTTCAAACATAACAAAAAAAAAAATCTCCAGTTTTCTCGCCCCCTTGACTCTCCTCTCCCCCCGCGCTCCTTCAGGTCGTGTAATCGCAGTTTGGAGGCGGAGGACCCCGACGACGCCTCCACCAGCCCCTCCTCCATCGGCCCGACCCCGACGTCCAGAAACAACTCCTTCAGGGAGCGCTGCCGCAACCAGTCAGTTCCCCTTTATTCCCACTTGAGCTTTAATTTAGATTGTTTTTCAGGTATCGAGCAGCAAACCAGGAGCTTCCAGTCGTGACCGAGCTTATACAACCTGCTGTGTCATATAACACGTGTGCAGCATGTACCATGTTCTTTATTCTCAATCACTCTTTTTGCATCATTGATGAGGCTAACTTCTAAAATATTTAGCATATTTTTGCATGTTTTGGGATTTTGACCCCTCTTCCTCCCAAGGGTCTGATTCCAAGATGTCACTCTTTATTTAACTTTTTATTTACAGACATGGACAAAGTAGTAAAAGAAAAATGGTGTGTTACATACTGATTTGTAGTATATCAGAACTCATGTCATGCTGCGATTACTACAGCGATCTCTGTTAAGACCCACTGCTTTATCCTGGTTTACAAAGGAATAAAAGATGTATTGACGCATGCCAATGCAAACTTTCTGCTATTTAACGGCAAAAGTGCATGAAATTCCTCCAACGATAGGATACAGATTACAGAATATATATGGCCGTCTTTTGTTATTGAGACGAGACGGCGTTCGAGTAAACGCGTGTGTCAGAGAGATAAAAAAAGAGAGCCAGGTTAGTTTCCTGTCGGAACAGGAAGGAACGGAGCTCTGGTACTCTTCAGGACACCAGTGACACGTAGTTGGAATTTCGACGCTATCGTGTGATTTTGTCAGCAAACTGGTTGCGGCGTGTTTGTGTAGAGGAAACCTGGATTATTTTCTGTGTGTTTCTGGACAGTTCTCGTTGACTCTGAGTTATGTTATGTTAGAGCCGGGGATAATAACTCTGCTTGGTTCTGGCTGCAGGTACGGTGTTCGTCTGTCTGCACTCTGCACCGGGATGCAGATAAATACCATCTCTCTTACTCAAAAAGGATAAAGTGTTCTTTTTCCTGCGTTCTTGATCTCTTTCCCACTGAGATTTTTTTGCCTTTTCACCTCTTAGGACTGGACCCTTCTCACACTTCCTCTCTCTTTCTTTTTTTCCTGTTTCTCCCACTCTCTCCTCCTAATTTTAGTTCCCATTCATTTAGGACACAACAAGAATCAAACCGTGTCTTGTAAGTGGTTGTGAGAGTTTTCGGGAGTTTGAACTTTACATAACAGCGACATGGTTTGAGTAGAAGCTTGTTAAGTATTTGCAATATTTAATGCATGGAACTTGTTTGGCTTTTTTTTAATTAGTACTGATGCACTACACTATAAGATATATTTATGCGCTTTTTATCCTAAAGGACGTTATGTTGTGCTCACCAAAGGTTATATCATGATTTATCATTTATCATATCACCTATGGACAAAGTGATGCAGACCAGAACATAGGTTGTTGATCATTTATTGATTACCGTAATTTCTGGACTATAGAGCGCACCTGATTATAAGCCGCACCAACTACATTTTTAGAGGAAAACCGATTTTGTACATAGACAAGCCGCACCTGTATATAAGCCGCATGTGCCCACATTAAAACATGTAAACATATTTACAAAGAAAGATGGTACACAGGGAGAGTTTTCTAAGTTTTAATAATATAACTTAATAATAATAATAATATATAACTTTCTTCCCAAACGGTGCCTGTGACAGGGCAGTAAAACGGTAGTAACATGGTAGCAACACGCTAGCAACACAATATAACAGGTCTGGTAAAACAGGTCTGGTAAAAGAACGAACATCGTAAAAATCACAGTAAGCGTCTTCATCTTCCTCAGTGTGGGAATGAAACAGTGTCATATAGACGTCGTCACACACTCCCTCAGCCTCTCTCTCATCCTGAGACAAAGTTTACGTGCAGCAGCTGTTTCCTTCTTTATCGGACAGCTCGATTGCTTTTAGCTTGAAAGCTGCGTCATATGCCTTTCTTTTTGCATTTTCCATGATGAGGGTATGTTCACGCTAATTTAATTTATGCACAAGACAAGAAGTTGCAGTCTTCCTCGACGCATATATTCCACCGGTCTTAATCTTACCTTTTCTACTCGAGCGCCCCTGGTGGCCGTTAGAAAAATTACATAAATTGGCCTCATCACTGAATAAGCCACAGGGTTGAAAGTTTGGGAAAAAAGTAGCGGCTTATAGTCCAGAATTTACGGTATGTTTTTTTTTTTTTTTTAATTAATTTTAGTAGTAATAAAATCACTCAATAAAATATTCATCATAGGCTTAGTCAATTTTGTAGACATTTTAATCCAGAAATATTGCATATTTCACCTTTTAAGTTAAAAAAAAAAAATTATTTGCAAGTTTTGAGATTTGCTGCCACACCAACACTATGTAATTAAAGGGATTGGTTTGTGTACATGAAGAATTCAACGGAAACATCTTGTTCAGGATACAAGGGTTTGAGTGTGCACACAGAACATTTAGTTTATTTTTATAAATTATAGCTGCTAGCTTTACAAGGAAGATGGCTGCCATCACATCAGGTTATCTCTCCAAATGGAAGAAGGTGTTATCCAGGTGTTGTACCAGCTAAGGTAACTAGACAATCAATGGAGCTGTCAATGAACACTTACTACAATTAAGTAAAAAAACTAAATATTCTGTGTATTTCTAGCACACTCAGACCATTGTATCCTGAATTTTCCATGTACACAAACCAATCCCTTTAACTACATAGTGTTGGTGTGGCAGCAAATCTCAGCAATGAATCAATGCAAAACATGCAAATAAACTTTAAACTAAATAATTAGATGCTACTTAAGGTGAAATATGCAATATTTCTGCGTTAAAATGTTTACAAATTGAGTAAGCGTATGATGAATATTTTGTTGTTGAGTGATTTCATCACTACTAAAATTAATAAAAAAAAAAAAAAAAAAAAACTGAACAAAACAGGACACACACCTACAAGTTATCAGTGCTACTGTACCATAATCAATAAATGATAAACAACGTTATCATTCAGGTCTGCATCACTTTGTTCATTTGAAGCTGTTTCATGACAAAAATAACAGCTTGGCTGAGTAGAACATAACGTTGTGATATAGAATTAAGGCCCAATTGAAAAAAAATATTCTTTAATACAGATGCACAGAATTTTTTTTAATTTTGTCTGGTGCATTTTCATTATACTACTGCAGTAGTTGTGAGTAAATATAGAATGATGCATCCACCACTTTCCTATAAAAAATCTTTTTTTATTTTCAAATTTTTTTTTTTTTTAACAAACCCGTTTGTCCATCCAACAGGTTCATGGTCGGGGATTTGTCCGACTCAGAAGGCGACCTGTCCTCCGACACGGCGGTGAAGGAATTCCAGGGAACGGAGGAGACCCACCGAGCCTTCAGCCACGGTACTGAGCTCATCCCCTGGTAAGACACACACACACACACACACACACACACACACACACACACACACACCAATATGCACCAACTTGTCAAACACTCCTTCATTTATTTTTTCTTGTTTTTAAGGTACGTGTTGTCCCTCCAACCGGACGTCCACCAGTTCCTGCTGCAGGGCGCCACCGTCATCCACTACGACCAGGACAGCCACCTCACGGCCCGCTGCCTCCTGCGGCTGCAGCCCGACAACACCACACTCACCTGGGGTCGGTTGTGACATCACAAACGCTCCACTGACACCGTCACAGTATAATGCATGGATATCTTCTCCCGCTGTTGAAGTTGCATTTACTAAAAAATGCTTCTAATGTGGAATTTATCTGTGTTTTTGCACTGATATTTCACAAATGCAAATGTTTATTGCAAACATTGTTAGAATAGTTTTACTTTCAATCTTATTATCTGGAGTTTATATCATTCAGAGAGGCTGAAGTCAGTCCACCATTGTTCTTTCTAAAGGATTATTTACTACTGTTGGAGTGTGAGTTCTGCTGAATATGTTGAGATTAACTTGAGAAATCGCAGGGAACATTTCCTTTTTTTTTTTTTTTATCACGGGACATTTTAAGAGGTTTATATCTCAGATAAGTCCCATTTCCTCTCTCATCATTACTCTTTAAACAAATGAAAAACACACACATGTGATTACAAAAAAACACATTTCCTGTGCCGCTAGGACCTTTTTAGACACGTAAATCTGTTTATAGGTGAATGTCCCGTCTTTGCTGATACATCACTTAAACAGGTTGTAAATGTGTGTATTTGTGGCGCGTTGCTCGATCTCCTGTGCTTTAACGACTATTTCAAACATTGCAAACGTGTTGATTTATGGCAGGTAAGCCTCAGAACGGAGGTGCTTCCCTCGCAGAGCCACCGCTGGGATTAGGACAGACGGTGGCGGCGGGACTGGCTGAAGGCCTGCTGGACCTCGGAGTGGTGAAGGTCTGTTTAAAAAAATATCCACATTTGTGCGATTTAACTTGACCGTAAATTTTTTTTAGATTTTTATATATATTTTATATATATGTGTGTGTGTGTGTGTGTGTATATATACATATGTATATATATATATGTGTGTATATGTATATGTGTATGTATATATATGTGTATGTATATATATACATATATGTATATGTACATATATATGTATATATGTATATGTATATATGTATATGTACATATGTATATATGTATATGTACATGTATGTATGTATATTTACTATGTACCTACTTTTACCCCTTGTTATGGATATCACGACTAAATGAAGGTATAATAAGGTAAAGTGTTTGACACAGGACTTTTAATTGAGCGCTAATCTTGTAATGTAATTATTTTTTTTTTACCTTATAGTAAAATCATAAATATATATATATATATATTATAAATTAAATTATGGTCTATGACGTGATGTTACATGTTAGAGGAGTGAGTCTATGACACATTTGCACAAATATGCTCATTTAATGTGCAAAACTCAACCTGCATTGGAAGAAAATGTACTAATCCTGTAGGTTTAGTAGTGTTTAAATAGTATTATTGTGTTTTTTTATTTTTAACCTACAGGCAGTGTTCCTGGGTCACCAGGGCGTAGACGTCCACGCCGTGTGTCTGCAGAACAAACTGAGCCAGATGACGGTGGAGGAGAACGGGCTGAGCCTCCTGTATGGCCTCAGTACCACTGACAACAGGTCAGCACCAGCCTCCTGTTTCTAATGCACTTTTTCACTCTCTGTGGATCATTTTTTTTTTCCTGATACATTCTGACTGTGATCTCGATCGCCGCCGACAGGCTGCTGCACTTCGTGGCCCCCGACCACACGGCACAGATGCTCCACACGGGCCTGTCGGCATTAGTGAACGCAACCAGGAAACTGAAGAAGTTTCCTGACCAACGGCTGCAGTGGCTGAGGCGGCAGTACATCAGTTTATATCAGGTGTGTATGATCTGAAGGGTGTTCAGCGTTATGCATGTGTTTGCAGCACTTTTTCATATTTTTTTTTTCGTCTGCTAGGAGGACGGCCGGTATGAAGGCCCGACGCTGGCCCAGGCCATCGAGCTGTTTGGCGGACGGAGGTGGAACATGGGCACGGGCGGCGTGGAGAAGTCTGCAGCCCAGAAAAACAGCCCCTCAAATGATAAGGCCAAGAAGAAGAAGAAGGTTCTAGTCAGGGTCGGTATATAAAGGGGTTAACCCATAAGAACCCAGACCTATTTATCTTTAACATACACTTAATATATGTCAGTTTGGGGCTTAATGAGTTAAGTTTACTCATAAGGGACATACGATTCTGGGGGAACCCAGTGGTAAACAGATATAAAGAGACTTATAAGGAAAAGTCTGGGGGAACCAACGTTTTTGTTACACCGGTGTCACTATGAGTTAAACAGTTTGAAACAGATTTAGTGTTTTATGATGATATTTTTTATCCCAGGGAGACAGTGGGGATGCTACAGATGATGAGATGGTTTCCAGGAAGACAAGAAGCTGTAAGGAGGGATTATATCGAAATGGACCGGAGTCTGACAGTATAGACCAAGAAGATCCAGGTGCATTTAAAAAGAGAAAAACATCTATACCTATATATTAACGCATTACGCAGGTTTTAGTTAACCCTCTTTGCTTCAACAGAGGACAGCTTCCCTGGACCGTTCTCCCTCTCCTCCAATAAGAGCCCTGGGTTGGTGGCTTCCTCCTCCTCCTCCTCCTCCTCTTCCTCCAGCATGGCGGGGTCCAATCACTCCCGCCCACAGTCCTCTCCCATCCTGTCGGGAACCTCCAAATCACAGCCGGGGTACGTGGAGATGTAGTCGACCTCTGACCCCCCCTCCCTCCACTGAGAATCTAAATTCCATAGAGGTGAACTGTAAATTCGATATTTCTCGCTCTCAGCGCGTGGAGCAGCAGGTCGTGGCACGGTCGAGGTAAAGGCTGCTTCAAGGGCTTCCAGAACCTGATGATTTCTGACAGCACCATGAGCTTCATCGAGTTCGTCGAGCTCTTCAAGTCGTTCAGGTAGCCATCTTTTTACTGCATTTACTGCATTTACTGCTTTTACTCTTTACTGCATTTACTGCATTTACTCTTTACTGCATTTACTGCATTTACTCTTTACTGCAGTTACTGCATTTACTCTTTACTGCATTTACTGTGTTTACTGCATTTACTCTTTACTGCATTTACTGCATTTACTCTTTACTGCATTTACTGCATTTACTCTTTACTGCATTTACTGTGTTTACTGCATTTACTCTTTACTGCATTTACTGCATTTACTCTTTACTACATTTACTGCATTTACTCTTTACTGCATTTACTGCATTTACTCTTTACTACATTTACTGCATTTACTCTTTACTACATTTACTGCATTTACTCTTTACTACATTTACTGCATTTACTCTTTACTACATTTACTGCATTTACTCTTTACTACATTTACTGCATTTACTCTTTACTACATTTACTGCATTTACTCTTTACTGCATTTACTGCATTTACTCTTTACTGCATTTACTGCATTTACTACATTTACTGTTTAATGCATCTACTACATTTACTACATTTACGCTTTACTGCATTTACTGCATTTACTGCATTTACTGTTTACTGCATTTACGCTTTACTGCATTTACTGCATTTACTGCATTTACTGTTTACTGCATTTACTCTTTACTGCATTTACTACATTTACTGTTTACTGCATTTACTGCATTTACTGCATTTACTGTTTACTGCATTTACTACATTTACTGTATACTGCATTTACTCTTTACTGCATTTACTACATTTACTGTTTACTGCATTTACTGTTTACTGCATTTACTACATTTACTGTTTACTGCATTTACTGCATTTACTACATTTACTGTTTACTGCATTTACTACATTTACTGTTTACTGCATTTACTACATTTACTGTTTACTACATTTACTGTTTACTGCATTTACTACATTTACTGTTTACTGCATTTACTGCATTTACTACATTTACTGTTTACTGCATTCACTACATTTACTCTTTACTGCATTTACTACATTTACTGTTTACTGCATTTACTGTTTACTGCATTTACTACATTTACTGTTTACTACATTTACTGTTTACTGCATTTACTACATTTACTGTTTACTGCATTTACTGCATTTACTACATTTACTGTTTACTGCATTTACTACATTTACTGTTTACTGCATTTACTCTTTACTGCATTTACTCTTTACTGCATTTACTCTTTACTGCATTTACTACATTTACTGTTTACTGCATTTACTCTTTACTGCATTTACTCTTTACTGCATTTACTCTTTACTGCATTTACTACATTTACTGTTTACTGCATTTACTCTTTACTGCATTTACTACATTTACTGTTTACTGCATTTACTACATTTACTGTTTACTACATTTACTGTTTACTGCATTTACTACATTTACTGTTTACTGCATTTACTGCATTTACTACATTTACTGTTTACTGCATTTACTACATTTACTGTTTACTGCATTTACTCTTTACTGCATTTACTCTTTACTGCATTTACTACATTTACTGTTTACTGCATTTACTCTTTACTGCATTTACTACATTTACTGTTTACTACATTTACTGTTTACTGCATTTACTACATTTACTGTTTACTGCATTTACTGCATTTACTACATTTACTGTTTACTGCATTTACTCTTTACTGCATTTACTCTTTACTGCATTTACTACATTTACTGTTTACTGCATTTACTCTTTACTGCATTTACTACATTTACTGTTTACTACATTTACTGTTTACTGCATTTACTACATTTACTGTTTACTGCATTTACTGCATTTACTACATTTACTGTTTACTGCATTTACTCTTTACTGCATTTACTACATTTACTGTTTACTGCATTTACTACATTTACTGTTTACTACATTTACTGTTTACTGCATTTACTACATTTACTGTTTACTGCATTTACTGCATTTACTACATTTACTGTTTACTGCATTTACTCTTTACTGCATTTACTACATTTACTGTTTACTGCATTTACTCTTTACTGCATTTACTCTTTACTGCATTTACTACATTTACTGTTTACTGCATTTACTACATTTACTGTTTACTACATTTACTGTTTACTGCATTTACTACATTTACTGTTTACTGCATTTACTGCATTTACTACATTTACTGTTTACTGCATTTACTACATTTACTGTTTACTGCATTTACTCTTTACTGCATTTACTACATTTACTGTTTACTGCATTTACTGCATTTACTACATTTACTGTTTACTGCATTTACTCTTTACTGCATTTACTACATTTACTGTTTACTGCATTTACTCTTTACTGCATTTACTCTTTACTGCATTTACTACATTTACTGTTTACTACATTTACTGTTTACTGCATTTACTACATTTACTGTTTACTGCATTTACTGCATTTACTACATTTACTGTTTACTGCATTCACTACATTTACTCTTTACTGCATTTACTACATTTACTGTTTACTGCATTTACTCTTTACTGCATTTACTACATTTACTGTTTACTACATTTACTGTTTACTGCA
This sequence comes from Eupleurogrammus muticus, assembly GCA_036785175.1. NCBI lineage: Eukaryota > Metazoa > Chordata > Actinopteri > Scombriformes > Trichiuridae > Eupleurogrammus > Eupleurogrammus muticus. Next base: position 21,679,533 of record JAYKQN010000015.1, read on the forward strand.
TTTACTACATTTACTGTTTACTGCATTTACTGCATTTACTACATTTACTGTTTACTGCATTTACTACATTTACTGTTTACTGCATTTACTGCATTTACTACATTTACTGTTTACTACATTTACTGTTTACTGCATTTACTACATTTACTGTTTACTGCATTTACTGCATTTACTACATTTACTGTTTACTGCATTTACTACATTTACTCTTTACTGCATTTACTACATTTACTGTTTACTGCATTTACTCTTTACTGCATTTACTACATTTACTGTTTACTACATTTACTGTTTACTGCATTTACTACATTTACTGTTTACTGCATTTACTGCATTTACTACATTTACTGTTTACTGCATTCACTACATTTACTCTTTACTGCATTTACTACATTTACTGTTTACTGCATTTACTGTTTACTGCATTTACTACATTTACTGTTTACTACATTTACTGTTTACTGCATTTACTACATTTACTGTTTACTGCATTTACTGCATTTACTACATTTACTGTTTACTGCATTTACTACATTTACTGTTTACTGCATTTACTCTTTACTGCATTTACTCTTTACTGCATTTACTCTTTACTGCATTTACTACATTTACTGTTTACTGCATTTACTCTTTACTGCATTTACTACATTTACTGTTTACTGCATTTACTCTTTACTGCATTTACTACATTTACTGTTTACTGCATTTACTACATTTACTGTTTACTACATTTACTGTTTACTGCATTTACTACATTTACTGTTTACTGCATTTACTGCATTTACTACATTTACTGTTTACTGCATTTACTACATTTACTGTTTACTGCATTTACTCTTTACTGCATTTACTCTTTACTGCATTTACTCTTTACTGCATTTACTACATTTACTGTTTACTACATTTACTGTTTACTGCATTTACTACATTTACTCTTTACTGCATTTACTCTTTACTGCATTTACTACATTTACTGTTTACTGCATTTACTCTTTACTGCATTTACTCTTTACTGCATTTACTACATTTACTGTTTACTACATTTACTCTTTACTGCATTTACTACATTTACTGTCTACTGCATTTACTCTTTACTGCATTTACTACATTTACTGTTTACTGCATTTAGCTGCACGTAGTGATGTGCACATCAGCTCGTCTGCAGTATCTGTTTTACTTTGCTCAAATTCAGCCTGGATTCTGAATATTTTCCTGGTTATACATTGCTGCTCATTAGCTGCTGTTCATATCAACAGCAGCTAGAGACATATTGATAGGACGGCAAATCCGACGAATGCTTGTCGAGGTTATCACGCCCCAGGAATTTTTCCGAGGATTCTTCCCCGCATAATATTTAGCTTCCATAATATTTTCCCAGTCATATAAAAGGGAACCGTGTTTTTTCTTCTGGATAAGCGATGGGTTATTTTAATACCTACATTTCTTAGATTGTACTGTATCCTCCCTTCTTGTCCCCTTTGATCTGCAAAACCTGCTTAGCTGCAGTCATGCAAAAGGAAAATTTACAGTAACTAGATAAGTCTTTTTTTTCCTCTTTCTTTTATGGAAAAAATGCAATGTTTAAAATGCCTTTGTTCAGGTTTCTGTAATGGTTTAAAAATGGTTTTGTTTTGGTGATCCATCGCTGTAAATATGCACTCGTCTGTATCCGTGGAATTCCTGACTTGACTCCTGGATTTGTTTTTTTCTGCACAGCATCCGGAGCAGAAAGGACCTGAAGGAGGTGTTCGACACCTTCGCCGTCCCCTGCACTCGATCCGGTGCAGACTCGGCTCCTCTTTACACGAACCTCCGGATAGACGACAAGGACACAGGGCTACAACCGGACCTCGGTACAAGCAGCGAACACAACAATTAATTATACCGTATTTTCACGACCATAAGGCGCACCGTACTAAAAGGCTCAGTCTGAGTTCTGTGTGTCATTACTGTATTCAACACACACACATAAGGCACCTAACTATAGGGAGCAGGTTTTATAAACAGAAATAGATATATACAGAAATAGAGTGGGAGCAAAACTGAGTTTGGTTGTGCTTTATTTAAGTATTGATTACAAAGTACTAACATTTTTTTAATCATCAATCAATAGGTGCGGGCATGATAAAACACACGGATAATAGGTATTTAAAAAAAGAGTGGGTAATGTCATCAATCAAACCATCAAAGTCCTCATCCTCTGTTTCTGATTCCAACAGCAGCTAAATCTCCATCAAACATGCCAGCTTCACTTTCTACATGTCAGAGTCACTTTCTGTCTCTTCTCTCGGTCTTCAGTTTAAACTGTGCTTAATATGCGCGTCTCTTTACGATATTCTGCATAACGCACATTCCCGTTCTTTTATACATAGGGCGCACTGCACATTTTGAAGAACATATAAAGACTTAGGTGCGCCTTATAGTCGTGTATATACGGTAATCTATACACACACATCAACATTATTCCCTTTTTCTTCTCCCCTCTTCACTTTTTCCACCTCTCTTCCCTTCCTCCCTCCAGACCTGCTGACCCGGAACGGCTCCGATCTGGGCCTGTTCATCCGGACCAGGCAGCAGATGTCCGACAACCAGAAGCAGATCTCCGACGCCATCGCGGCGGCCAGCATCGTGACCAACGGGACGGGCGTGGAGAACGCGTCGCTGGGCGTCCTGGGGCTGGCCATCCATCAGCTCAACGACTTCCTGGTGAACATTCAGAGGGAACATCTGAGTTATGACGAGATCCTCAGCATTATACAGGTGGGGAATCCAATGGCTGAATATACGCTGGTTTAAAATGCAGATTAAAAAATACCTAAATCTGTATGTGCTGTATTTGGAGGTGCAGAGAAGGTTGATGCATTATTATTTAATTAAAGCTGGTGATCAATAGTGTACATGAATATTTTTTTTTTATTACAGAAATTTGAGCCCTCATCAAGCATGAGACAAATGGGTTGGATGTCATTCGAAGGCTTCGCAAGGTAAAGTAAATTTGTCCAACAGGTTAGGCATCAATACATACTGTATAATGAACCTGGGCAGTAATAATGATATTTAAAGGCATTTCATAATTTTTTTTTATTACCAGGTACCTTATGGACAAGGAGAACTTTGCTTCTCGTAACGAGGAGTCCCAGATGAACCCAGAGGAGCTCCAGCTCCCACTGTCCTACTACTACATCGAGTCGTCTCACAACACGTATCTGACTGGACACCAGCTCAAAGGAGAGTCCTCTGTGGAGCTGTACAGCCACGTAGGTCACACACCAGCTTCAACAAGTGCATCAACGTTTTTTTTTTTCTAATGTGGACATGTTGTAATGTGGTGTTATGCAGGTGCTGCTCCAGGGATGCAGGAGCATTGAACTGGACTGTTGGGATGGAGATGATGGGATGCCAGTGATCTACCACGGACACACACTCACCACCAAAATACCCTTCAAGGTTAGGAATGAATATTAATAAGTGGTGTTTTAAAGAACCAAAGTTTGAGGTGTGAACTGTATTTCGTTTATTTAAGAGGTTAATTAATGCTATCACATTAGTAGTGGTTTCCTAAGAAGAGCTTTATCGTCATATATTGGACTTGCAGGGTGGAATCTGATAATTAATTCTCTCTCTCTCTCTCTTTTCTATCATCATCCAGGATGTGGTGGAGGCCATTAACCGGTCTGCGTTCGTCAATTCAGACATGCCCGTCATCTTGTCCATAGAGAACCACTGCTCCCTGCCACAGCAACGCAAGATGGCCGAGATCTTCAAGGTGAACGAGCAGCTGAACCAGAATTTGCAAAAATGGCCATTACACATTACAAGATCTAACTTTATGAATCAGTATCCATCACATATGCCTGACTGTGTGTGAGTAATGTGTCACTAATGTTACTAGTAATAAAGTTCATGATTCAAATTTCTTAATTAAAATGACATTTATGTTTATAATGTGAGAGTCACATTACAAATCCTACAGCTCCACCTTTTCTATAAGATTCCTGTGTGGTTCAGAAAGAGTTTAGCTCATCATGCATGCATGCTCATACTGAATATGTAGGGATTACATGCACCTCCACCTCCAAGTAGCTCCAGAGCAACCTCCACTCTACTCAGACGCTTTAACGGATGGGAGTGTTTTCCCCGGTGGTTCTTAAAACAGCAGGCCGCTTGTTTTCCTTGCCCGGATTTTCTCAGCTGCTCTGGATATTTCAGCTTGGCAGCCGCCCAGTCAGAGCCTTGAAGCTACGACTGTCCCCTTTCCTGTGTCTTTTAAAAAAAAAAAAAAATTGATATACTCTTCTGGGCACCGCAGAAGCGCTCCGTGCTTTCATCTATCCAAACTTCCCAGCACTCCGACGTCCCCGGAGACGGTCCTGCTAGAGATAAAGAAAAATCTTTAATGTTCAGGGAGCACTTTGCCTCCAGCCAGCTCGGGTTTGTTTATTTGCAGTGGGCTTTTTTTTTTTTTTGATAAAACCACCCCCCCTCTTCCTCCTCCTCCACCTGCTCGATATAACATTCCGTGTCGATTCCCTACAGACGGTGATCGGGGAACGCCTGGTGACGCGCTTCCTGTTCGAGAGCGATTTCAGCGACGACCCTCACCTGCCGTCGCCGCTGCAGCTGAGAGGCCGAATCCTGCTGAAGAACAAGAAGCTGAAAGCCCACCAGGCGCCGGTGGACATCCTCAAACAGAAGGTTAACAGACCCCCCCTCCTTCCCCCCCGTCACATGCACATGCACGTCTTGTGTTTTTAATCCGAGCATTCCCTTTTAAAGGGAATTCCAGGGAGCATCAGTGAATATTTTAGTGCTGTCATGTCCAAAATGCGCCCTCCATCACTGCATTCTCTCTGTTTACATAGCAAACATAACATAATGAGCCTCAGTCTGTACACTGTATATTTTCTCCAGATATGAGGTTTGCATATTACTTCCCATATTTTCACGACCATAAGGCACCGTACTAAAAGGCTCAGTCTCAGTTTTGTGCGTCATTACTGTATTTAACACACATATAAGGCACCTAACTATAGGGCGCAGGTTTTATATACAGAAATAGATATATACACACATAGAGCGGGAGCTAAAATGAGTTTGGTGTGTGTGAGCGACCGACGTGGTCTCCCAACAAAAGGGATCAGGGCAACCAGAAGAAGTGGAGACAGGAGGCAAAGGAACTCACCAAAACGTTTATTGACGGTGGTACACACAAAACCGCAGCATATAAGCTTGCATCAGCAGGCAAACAATCCACCTCGCACCAGGTGGACCAGACATGCAGTCCCACGCGTCGCGCTTCCTGTGTGCCACCCGCAAACATGTCCGGGGGGAACTCTCCCTCGGCTATCCAGTTCCCCCCTTCTAAACAGGTGAGAAGGGGAGGGGCCATCACCTTCTCACACTTCCCCCCCCTTCTGGAGTCTCGTCCACTGGGTGGCGAGACAAAAGTCCGCGACCGTGGTCTGTTTCCGTCCCCGGGGCCCGCTCGACCACTCTCTGTCTCCGGTCGTAGCCCCGCCATTCTCCTGCTGCGTCTCGTCGGCAACCTGTCGGCCGTCTCCGCCAGCCGTCTTAAACTCAGCTGTGTAGCTGATTTCCTTCAGTTTAAACTGTGCTTTATCAGCGTGTCTCTTTACCATTTTCAGGTTGTTAAAACAACGATGTTCTGCATAACGCACATCCCCGTTATTTTATCTACAATCCACGCCCACACTTCCCCCTGCATACATACAGAAATAGGGCGCGCTGCATATTTTGAAGAAAATATAAGACTTTAATGTGAGCCTTATAGTTGTGAAAATACAGTAATAGGATTTATGCTGATAATATCCAGTATTATGTCTCTGACACTTTAGATAAATATTCATCCATTTCTACATCTCATCTACATCCCTGTATTTTACGGTATTGTCATTCCCTCATAGGCCCACCAGCTGGCTCACCTACAGGCGCAGGCTAGCAACGGGTCGCCGGGGGTAACCTCGCCTGGTAACCACGCCAACGAGGAGGAAGAGGAGGAAGAGGACGAGTATGACTATGACTACGAGTCCCTATCAGATGGTGAGAAGGGTTCTGTTAAATACCTGGAAAAATTCACTTCCATGTTAACGTTTTTTTTGGGGGGGGAAATGGTAAATGGCCTGCATTTATATGGCGCTTTTTTAGTCGTTTCGACGACTCAAAGCTCAAAAAGATGATTAAAAGGTTAAAAAATCACATAAATCGCATGTAGATTCTTCTTTGATTCTGTTGCTTTTCATCCTTTTATGCTGTCTTGTCTCACCTTTGACCTTTTTAAGGCTCTTTAGGTTCTCACTCCTTCCCTTTTTCCTGTTTTATTTTGCCTGTTTTCCACTTAGCTGATGTCCTCACAGCCTCTACTGCCTCGTATGGCCTGGAAGGTAAAACCACAGCTGTGTCGCGTCTCTCCTCTCATCAGTGTTTCTCCTTTTTTAAATTTGTTTTGTAGTGTTATTCCAACATTCTAACATCACATGGCTTCCAACAGTGCTTGCATTGCATTATTGACCCTGCACTCTCTGGTTTTTGTAGCCTCATTGATGCACATTGACTCGCTGTGGTTGCTGCAGAAATATCACAGAGGAAACGTCGGTGTGTAGAATTGCGGATGTGATCCGCATCGCTGCTGTAGACCGGTTCTTGTCTGTGGCCGCACGCTGTAGAAGCTGCCAGATTTCTGCTTTCTGTACGGACAAACGTCTCAAGATTAGGATCTACTACACCGCAGTGCATTGCAATCTAGTTATTCAGTTATTGTTAAATAGCCAGAACACAGTAGAAATGCAATACAATCTGCTTCAGAGTAAAAAAGGATCCGAGATATTCGGATCCTCCCTCACTCCCCGGCTTAGCTTATAAAACGATAAATAACTTTTAAAGGACACAAGTTGCACTCTGCTTCGTAATCATTGTAATTCGTTCACAGTCGACTCGGAATCTGAAAAAAAAGATGCATTCCAAACGTATGTTTAGCCTTCTGGATCAGCTTAACGATGATGTACACTGTTTTTATCACTGTTGTAGAATTGTAGTGTCCTTTACCGCCAGCTTGCCGCCATAATTCCTAATGTGTCGCGTTGCAATGGGAAGCAACTTTTTTTTTAATATGCAGACTGAGCATCCATCATCTGAAAATGACTCCTTAATTATTTTTTCACAAACCGCGAATAGTTTCACTCAGAGTGACATTCTGAACCGAGATTGGCTCTAAAACGAAGGAAATAAATACTGAAAATGGCAAAAAATACTGTTGTGAATGATGGAAAATGGACTGAGCATGTAAAAAACTAATTAGAACATATAGTGTATAGTTTATGCAGAACTGTGAGAGCCTGTGTTGCATTGGTGTGTTTCTCTGCTTGTTGTTTATTCACTTAAAGCTACTAGAGGAAAAAATGTGGTGCCAGGACAGCACTGTATTTTATAGCATATTTTCACGACTATAAGGCGCACTGTACTATAAGGCTCAGTCTCAGTTCTGTGTGTCATTACTATATTAAACACACAGGTAAGGCACCTAAGTATAGGGCGCAGGTTTTATATACAGAAATAGAGTGGGAGGTTGTGGTGGTTGTGCTTTATTTAAGTATTGATTACAAAGTACTAACATTTTTTAATCATTGTGCGCATGGTAAAACACACGTATTTGTGTGTATTTAAAAAAAAATAGAGCGGGGTAATGTCATCAATCAAACCGTCAAAGTCCTCATCCTCTGTTTCTGATTCCAACAGCAGCTAAATCTCCATCAAACATGCCAGCTTAGTGAAACTGTGGTTCTGCTTTTCGTTATAATGCGCTGGAAGTTGCTGTGCTACCCTGGTCCCGGTCCTAGATGGAAAACTGTCCGCGGAAACTCAGCTTTTTGCATAACGCATGTCTTTTATGTGCACCTTATAGTCATGAAAATACGGTAAAACTGTATTGTCTGAATGCTTCCTTTTTCTTTTTTTTCATCACCTCCGTCCTCCTCCCGTCTCCCATCCCTGTACTACTCCGCTCCCTGTTTGTCCGTGACCTCGCCAGCGTGCTGGCCGGGCTCATCAGGGAAACAAAACAAAGCCATCTGGTTTCTCAGGCCCCCGCGCTGCCCCCACGCCACACAAACGGATCAGGGAAAAAAACTACCCCTGTTCCCCGGGTCCCCGGGTCCCACTCCCAGCACTGGTCCCTAATCCCTGCTCCGTCCCTGTCTGGAAAAAACATACCAGAAACAGATTTCTCAGATTTAAACACTGATATGGTTCAGTCTGGCTGGTGAAATATTAACCAAACCACCTTCTATCCTTTCGTTGAGTGTCTCCATTCAGTCAACATCAGCCGGTGAATGCAAACACTTTGATTCCTAAGCAGACAGAGTTTTAACAGCAAGTCTGGCTTCTGTCAACAACACCACGACACTCAGGGGTCAACTCAGAGGAAAAGGGATTTCCAAACGTCAGGAATTAAAACGAGGTTTCTGTGATTAAAAAAAAAAAAAAAGCACTGATATGTTTTTTTGGCTGCAATGAATGTGTAGGAGGAATGGAATGAGAGCAGGAGGCGAGAACTCCCTGTTTTAGCTCCCGTTTACGGTTGATAGATGGTTCGGACGTGCGCGGCGGGAGGAGGGAAGGGGTCATCCCGGGATTCTACACAGGAAAATTACAGCTAATTACGCATAACTGCTGATAATTTCCTAATTAAAACTGGAGCTGGTGAGATATTTCGATTTGATGGGACACAGACCATCAAAATGTGTAAAAAGTCCTCTAATGACACACTAAGAACACTGTTTCTTAGTGTATTTATTGCCTGTTTAGATTTATCTTCTTACCTGCGTGCTGCTAATAAAAACCATAGAGATTAACAGTTAACAAAGAGTTTAAATGATGTGAGATGCAGGTATTAAGTCATTAAAACTAAACTGTCCCCTTTTTTTTTTATTCATAGATAACATCCTGGATGATAAGCCAGAAGGGAAAAGCTCCGTGGATAAAGAGGAGCAACACGTCGATGAAATCCCCAAACGGATGAAGAAGCCTGACAGCGCGACGCAGAGCAAAGGAAAGGTGGGCAGATATCAGTAATGGTTTAATTTAGAAAACTCCCAAGAAAAGACTGCATGGAAAAAGTTAAAAAAAAGCCTTAGTGGGAAAGCCCCTCCACAGCTAAGAGGTGCTTATGGGTATTTTAGCTGTTTTGAGATCATCATCTGTTTTATGTCATCATTTTCAAATTAAAAGCATTTTTTACGCACGCTTTTACTTTCTCGGATTCGTCAGAGACGCGCAAATATGTAAAAAGACGTTAAAGTATGTAATTCGGATTGACAGCGTCCCTGCGCAGTATGGAAAATTCTGGAATCCGGTTTTTGATCGGAGGAAGATGATAATTTAATCTTATTTATTCAGTGTGGTGAGGGGGGGATTGGCCGGTTATTTGCACTCAGACGTCAATTTGGTCTGAAAAACAATTTACTGGGAAGTCTGGAATTTTGAAATGGATAATGTTAAGGGAACCCTGTGGATAGAAGTGTTCTAGTTTAACGTTAACGTTTTTTTTCTACCCGTGTCTGTAGGTGTTCGACATGGAGCTGGGCGAGGAGTTCTACCTCCCTCAGAACAAGAAGGAGAGCCGGCAGATCGCCCAGGAGCTGTCCGACCTCGTCATCTACTGCCAGGCCGTCAAATTCCCCGGTAGGGAATATTTGATCTTAACAGCACTTCTCATTTTTAAAAAAAATCTTCCGAGTGGTTTTTCTCTTCTGTACACTGAAGAAGTGATTTATCCTCTGTCGAAAACATTTTTTCCACTCTCTCTCTTTCCCCCCCTTTTTTTTTTTTGACATGCTATCATTTTCCGTGTATTTCATGTCTTGTCCCACTATAATCCGCTCTGATTTTAATATTTTATTCCAGAGGTCAAACCACTCCCCATGTTTCAGATTCTTTTTTTTCCCCTTTTTCATCACTAGATATTTAATATCCTCCATTCCTCTCCCACAGAGGACACCCACTAGGATGATGAATCCTTTTCTTTTTCCCCCCATGGGAAAGATATTGTTGTTTTGGTGAAACCTTATATACCAGGAGGATTTTTTTTCTTATTTTTTTGGGAACATCCTGGTGTTTTGAATTGATGATAAAAAGCAATGTGCAATGTTTAAACGTCATTTTCTTAAGAGTCCGAGTTGGAATTAGCTGTAGTTTTAAGATGTAGGATGACTCATAAACGTTTTCCGATCCTTCTTCATTCCACGCCATCATTTATCTCCAGTGTTTCTCCTTGTCCCTTTTTAAATATGAGCTCCTTATCTCCTCCTTCCTCCCTCAAGTGTCCTCTTCTCTTCTCGTCCCGTCTCCTTCTTTTTCTTTTACGTGACATTTGCCCTTATAAACCGGCCTAATGTTTCCAGTGGTATTTTATTTGTTTACTGTTTCCAGGGACCTGAGATCTGAGAAAGAGGAAGCGGGGCAAAGTGCCCGACTCGGACAGACGTGTTGTCTGGAGCCGTTTCACATGCAGGCCCTGCTTCCAGAAACTTGTGTACAAGCACTTAAATCATGTTATGTGTGGAGGAGATAGATTTGACACCTAATATCTCAAGATTATCGGTGTGTAAATAGGGTCGCTGCATGTTTTTTTTTACTCATAAATCCTCAATATTGGGTTTAACTATCATACCCAGAAGGCTCGTTGCTGAACAAAAAGGGACAACAGTGGTTTGTTTTAATACCAAAATATAATTTATTGCTAAGTCTAATGTTATTCCAACAAACAACGCCTGAATCTGCGCAGAGCAACACCCGTACAACGCATAAAAGGGGAGAAAAGAAAATTATTTCTGCGTTTTGGAGGGGCGTCATCACGGCGGCGTCTCCGCTCTGTCTGCGTTTAGCTAATTGAACACACTCTCTGTGTTTTTATTCTTTTTTTTTTTGTGGGAACCCAGGCCTGTCCACGCTGTCTCCAACGGGCTCCGGCAGAGGGAAGGACCGCGGCAAGAGCAGGAAGTCCATATTTGGAACGGCGCCCGCCCGCTGCAGCACCACCGGGGAGGTCACGACCCTGAGCCGCACCCCCGGGAAAGGTATAAATACAGAGAATAGAAATATAACAAGAATATATAGTTAAGCTCTCAGTTCTCGTTCTTATTAAAAATGTGATGTCACTCTTTGTGCATTTTTTTCATGTCTGACTTAAATAAGTCCAAGTCAATTTAGTTTGTATAACCCAAAATCACAAATCACAGTTCAAAAAAAACAAAACCTAAAACCTAAGGAAACTTCAGGAAGCGGAACAGAGGAAAAAAATTGAATAAGATAATATGATATATACAATATTATATATCTATATTTTTGGAGTTCAGTTTTTTTTGTTTCATGTCTTTGTCTTAAATGCAATAAGTCCAAGGCAATTTAGTTTGTATAACCCGAAATAACAAATCACTGATTTTAAAAAGCCAATTAAGATCACCTTAATTGGCTTTTTATTTAAAAAAAAAAAAAAAACAGGGGAAAAAAGATGAAGAAATAGAACAAGATTATAATTAAAATATATATGACACTATATATATCAATATTTTTGGAGTTCAGCTCTCAGTTTTCATTCTTATTTAAAATGTAATGTCACTAAACTAAAAAAAGCCTTGTGCATGTTTGTATTTAACATGTATTGTATTAGTTAATGAACACTAATTATCATCATCACGTCATCATCAAACTATCTGTAGCTTCTTTTTTTTTTGTGAACCTTCTGTCTGTTTCAGCCTTAATGATGATCAGTCATTTCAGATTGAAAACTGTCCAAAAAGAAACAGATGAGGATTCTCTATTAGGACGGACAGGCTGTAATAGATGATGTGTGCAGAGGATGAAAAACAATACCTTCAAACAGAAATAAAAAGTTGAATATGACACTAAATTGAAAAATAGAAATATATTGAATTGTGGTGTATGTGGAGGACGAGGTGACAGGATCCATCTCAGACTCCAGGAGAACCAGGACATGATCTGAGAATGAGAAAAACACAGAAAACACATTTAAAAAAGTAAATCGGTGGGTCATGAGTATTACAGACGGAAGAAAGAAAGTATAAATATATATATATATATATATATATATATATATATATATATATATATATATGTATAAAAAACAAATTTCCCTTTTCTGTTTTTTTGGAACGTATATATAAATATGATATATATATGTATGTATATATGTGTATATGTATATATGTGTATATATATGTAAATATATATGTATGTATATATATATATATTATATATATGTGTATATATATATATATATATATATGTATATGTATATATATGTATATAAATGTGTATATATATATATGTATATGTATATATATATATCTAGTCTTAGTCCTTCCTGTTGTTCCCAGCAGAGCTTTAACCCTCTTCCCCGTCCTCCCTCTAGGGGGCGCTGAGCGTCTGAGCTGGGAGGAGCAGCAGACGTCGCCCGTCCTCGCCCATCCCACCTCGCTGAGCGCCATCATCCGCACGCCCAAGTGCTACCACATCTCGTCGGTCAACGAGAACGCCGCCAAGCGCCTGTGCCGCCGCTACTCGCAGAAGCTGATCCAGCACACGGCGTGCCAGCTGCTGAGGACGTACCCCGCCGCCACCAGGATCGACTCCACCAACCCCAACCCGCTGCTGTTCTGGCTGCACGGCATCCAGCTGGTGGCGCTCAACTACCAGACCGATGGTGAGGACACATCGCCGCAGGGAGAAGAGCTGTGGTTCGGTGCAATTATTATTGCATTAATTAATTTTCTTTCCTTTTGGAATCAAAGTCAACTAAATATAATCACCCAATTGCATGCAAGTATATTCTTATACAAGTTTGCATTTTTTTGCATGCATTCAAAGCTCTTTTGTTATAGTGCGAAATAAAAAAAAAAACTTGTAGATGTTTGTATTAGTTAATAAATGAGTGCTAATTATCATCATCCTCTTCATAATCATCAAACAGTCCTTCGCTTCTTTTTCTTTGTGAACCTTTGTTTTTGTGTCAGCTTCTCTTATTATTAAATTCTCTTATTTAGTCTCATAATTATTATTGCGTCTTTTTATTTTCCATCCATTCATTAATCAAAGATAACTGAATATATTTACATAATAGTGTACAAGTAGATCCTAATGCAGGTTTGCATCTTTTGTTTTTCTTTTTGAGGCTGGTTGTCTTTGGTTATAGTGCTAAATTTAAAAAACCTTGTTCATGTTTGTATTAGTGAATTAATGAACACTAATTATCATCATCATCACCAAACTATCTGTTGCTTCTTTTTCTTTGTGAACCTTCGCTTTTGTTTCAGCCTTAATGTCGCTCTTGATGATTTTTTGCAAAGAGAAGTTTTCTCTTATTTAGTCTCATAATTATTATTGCATTATTTTATTTTCTTCCTTTTGGAATCATAGTTAACTTACTATAAAAACCCAATTGCGTGCAAGTAGATTCTTATGCAAGTTTGCATTTTTTGCATGCATTCAAGGCTGGTTGCCTTTGGTTATAGCGCTAAATTATATAAAAACAAAAAAACGTTGTACATGTTTTATATCAGTTAATTAATGAACGCCAAATATCATCATCTTCATAATCATCAAACTATTCTTTTTCTTTGTGAACCTTCGGTTTTGTTTCAGTCTTAATGTCGATCAGTCGCTCCTTGGAAAAAAAAAAAGTTAAAAGTTCACAGATTGAAAACTGTTCTCTTATTGCATTTTATTTTTCCTTCCATTTATGAATCAAAGTTAACTGAATATAATCACTGAATTGCGTGCAAGTAGATCCTTATGCAAGTGTGCATGCATTTTTTTCCTTTTCCTTTCCTCAACGCTGGTTGTCTCCGCTTTCTCTCCTAGATCTGCCCATGCAGCTGAACACGGCGTTGTTCGAGGCCAACGGCGGCTGTGGCTACGTGCTGAAACCCGTGGTGCTGTGGGACCGGAGCTGCCCGCTCTACCAGCAGTTCTGTCCGATGGAGAGGGACGTGGAGAAGATGAGCCCCGCCGTGTATTCCCTCACTGTGAGTTAACGCCACGCTTCATCTTTAGGTTAAATCTGTCTATTCACATATTCTATTCCTCACCTCTGGCCTGTTTGCTATCTGTCACCAACACATGAGAAGCAGGTACCTAAGTACTCATATAAGGTCTATTAAGGTGTGTTTGGACATTTTTATTGTATAGTGATATGTGGTGTTCATGCTTTCATGAAGACCACCCCTGTTAATTCCCATATAGCAGTAAATGAGAACAGGATCTAATAAAAATCTCTGCAATGCAATAGTCTAAAAACAATGCCTCCTGCTTATCTCCAGTGTCTGTATTTCCTTTTTTTTATCAGTTTGCATGTGAACCCTCCACATTAAAAGCTTGAATGTGATGGCTACATTATCTTGACATAAAGTTTCATGAAGGTTTGTGCAGAGCAGCATAAATGTTGGTTAGAAAAGACAACAAGCTGCAGGTTGTAGCTGTGTTGCCTTGTGTTACTGTAAAGCAGGGGTTGCACTATGGGTGCACACCCTGCAGGACCAGGGTTGCTGTAAAGATTCTTAGTGATCTGAACGGTCTTTGATTTTCTTGCAAACGCGCACTCTGACGGCATCATGTCCACTTCACATCTGGAGCGAGCCGGCAGTATAAACAGAGGGATGACTAACGCTCATAAAACGTTGTTCGAGATCAGACAGAAAGTGAAATAGAGACTGTCAGTGGGTCAGAATGACTTCACCGGCTGTTTGTTTGGCCGCACGCACGGAGCTGCAGCGTTTTCATCAAATGAGCTGAGACTAATCGTGATGCATGTTGATGATCGTATCAATCCCCCTCCTTGTCAGATCGTGTCCGGTCAGAACGTCTGTCCTGGCAACTCCGCTGGCAGCCCGTGCGTGGAGGTGGACGTCCTGGGCATGCCGGTGGACGTGTGCCACTTCCGCACCAAGCCCATCCACCGCAACACGCTCAACCCCATGTGGAGCGAGCACGTCCAGTTCGCCGTGCACTTCGAGGACCTGTGCTTCCTGCGCGTGGCCGTGGTGGAGAACAACAGCTCCCAGACCACGGCCCAGAGGACGCTGCCCCTCAAGGCCCTCAAGCCAGGTCAGAGACTCCCATGAGGAAGATATAACCCGAAAAAGAGCAATTTCTTCAAATATTGTGTTTTAAATATTGGATTATGTGTTTTTCAGGTTACAGACACGTCCAGTTGAGGACGCAGCACAACGAGCCGCTGGAAGTGTCCAGTTTGTTGATCTACAGCCGTAGAACAGAGGAAGGCCCAGCGGGGGGCGCTACTCCATCCTCCCTGGTGAGACTTCACTCAGGATCCTGCAGCTATAATCCAAGAATATTGAATTTACGTTTCTTGTGTATTTCCCTGCAGACATATGTTAGATAAGACATGGGCAGTAAAACATAAAGACATTAGAGTAGACATGTGCTAGAACATAAATTAAGGTGCTGACATAAAAAATAGTGCACTGTAGCATAATAAATACAACAGTTAAAATCAGTATTAACATTATATAATTTAAATTGAATTTGCACCCCAATGTGAGCAATATCATAACTTTGTAAGTGTTGTGTGTTTTATAATAACCTGCATCCCTTCTTCTGGTCTTAGCTGTTCAGTTCAGAGGACAAACACGCGTCCCAGCAGCACAAGGTGTCGGTGCATGGAGCCCCAGGTCCTGAGCCCTTCACAGTGTTCTCTATCACAGCTCAGACCACCGCCAAACAGCTGCTGGACATGGTTAGTAGCTTAAAAAAAGTAGAGTCTTGCATGCACAAGATTTAGATCTGTCATTTTCTGTTCTACCTAAATTCCAATAATTCATCCACATAGGTCGTTCCGTCTGAGGGAAACCCTTCGGAGTACTTCCTGTGTGAGGAGAGGGTTCCTCTGTTGAAGGAGCGCAGCGAGGTGAAGCGATGCGCCCAGAGCCGGCCGCTGGCCCCCGAGGAGGAGGTGGTCAGGCTGGTGGGCAGCTGGAACCCCGAGGAGGGCTACGTGGGGAGGATCTGCCTCAGGACCAGAGAGGAGGTAACGCACGGATCCTATATCAGCTAACTGGATTCATCATGGAAGTCATCACTACTGCTACAGCCTTGTGTTGGGTATTATGTGAACTGTGGCTCCCCCCTGTGGTCATTTATAGTCATGCTATAACAGTGCTTCTCAGTTATTTTCTGTAAAGCCCCCCCAGGAAGAAGAAAACACTTTGTGTGTCCCCTAGTCTATTCTGTGACTATAAATACTATAATTTATCTATAAAATTGTTCTAAGTACACGTCTGCATAACATCTTATCCTTATTAACATTAAAGGAAAAATACAACAAAGATATTGATAAAGCAATGCAATTTGCCTTAAATGGGAAAACAATGGAATCCCTGTTTAAACTAAAACATATTTGACTTAATATTGAAAAATAAAATTAAATAAATAAGTTTCAACACTCAACCATAGAGATAATGATGCGTTCATTTACAGTTGGAAGGGTCGTTCCAATGCACTTTTCTGATCCAGAGGTTGGATATTTCAGAGTTGCAAGTGCAATGGAAAATATAATAATAATAATGATAATAATAATAATAATGACAGCACCACCTACTGTAGTGGATGTTTAATTACACTTCTTGTATTCTAGTATGAAAAATGCATGTTCCCTGTTTACTATTTATTACTGTGCTATAAAGACTCTTACTTGCAGGTAGTGGTGGTCTCAAGTAGATATTAAATATTTTCCTGGCCTTTTTTACTAAACTGTTATTTTATTGTTGCAGAACCTAAATGAGAAGAACGCGGTGCTGGAGGGGGAGGAGGAGGTGACTGTGGGAGGAAGAGAAGGTGGCGGAGGAGGAGTGGGAGGAGGAGGAGGAGAGGACGACATGTTCTTCATCCAGGTCCACGAGGTTTCACCGGAGCAGCCCCACACCGTGATCAAGGCGCCGCGCTACAGCACGGCACAGGACATCATCCAGCTGGTGAGGAGCAGGTTCACGAGAAAAAAAAAAACACTGTCTCTAACAAATAAAGCCTCAACTTGTGATTTCTTCCTCCCTGCTCTTCTCCAGACTCTGGCGAAGGCCAAGTATTCCTGCAGCATCCTGTCCAATCCCAACCCGTGCGACTACGTCCTGATGGAGGAGGTGACCAAGGAGGCCGGCTCCAAGAAGTCCTCCGGGGCCAAGCCCCTCCAGCGGGTGCTGCTGGACCACGAGTGTGTCTACCAGGCTCAGAGCCGCTGGAGGGGGGGGGGAAAGTTCATTCTTAAACTCAAAGAGCAGGTATTTCAACGTCAGAGGCTCGTTTCGTAAGACTTTCCGTGTAGGTACGTGTCCTAACGCTTGTGAGCTTTGTATGCAACGTGCTGTTTATTCACATCTAATGTGCATGTTATTGTATGTGAACATTATCTGCATGGTGTGTGTTTAACCTTATTGTCTGCTTTGCTGCTCTGTCTATGTTTGTGTATTGTATTTTTTTGCTCTTGTCCCTGTACTCATTTGGTGCTAATGTTGTCACTATTTATTTATTTATTTATTTTTAAGTCTTTCTCCTTTTTAACACACGTGAGGCCTTTCATGAATAAAAATTTCTTCATAAAAATGACCTGCCTCGTTGAATAAATTCAATTCTATTCAATTTTATGTGTAAAGCCCAGCATCAGAAATCACAGATTCACCCCAATGGGCTTTACAGTTTCAACATCATCTGTCCTTAGACCCTCACATCGTACAAGGTAAAACTCCCTAAAAAAAAAAAACCTTTAACGGGGAAAAAGGTCCGTCTCTCCTCTTTGTGGAGGAGAATTTATCAGAATGTTTGGGGATGCATCAAATGTACAAATTAACCGAGATTTCTGGTTCAGATTTTTTCCTGTAATGCCGTTTTTTTCCCTCTCTCTGCTTCCAGGTGGTGCGTGAGGACAAGAAGAGGGTCATCTCCTTCGCCAGCGAGCTCAAGAAGCTGACGAGCCGCAGCCGCAGCATGACGACGGGCGGCGGCGGCGGCGTGGACGGCCCCGCCCACAGTAAGGATGATAGAGCTGCATGCTGTGTGGCTCTGACTGAGCTCCAGGAGTGAGGCTCGCACTCTGCCTGCTGTCTGTGTTTGGAAGAGGCGACAGAGGTACCGTATGTTGTCTCCTAACGTCAGAAAAAGAATTTAAAAAACCCCGAAAAGTTCACGTTTGTTTTCAACCGTTGCTCAGCAAATGAATGACGTGAAATGGGAAAACAAAATAATAGGAATTCTGCCAGGAGGTTAGGAAGAGATTTCAGTTGAATTAGGCTTGGGATGAGTATTAGTATCTAAACACTGTGAGGTTTCCACTGTAGCATGCATATATATATATATATATATATATATATATATATATATATATATATATATATATATATATATATATATATATATATATACATATGTCTATATGTATATATGACTTGCTACATACTACTGTGCATGTATTGCATTGTTTCAAGTTGTACCGCTTCTAATGTGTAGTTAATATATAACTTCATGAAATATATGTTAATCAATAACTGCATGGAACATATAGTTAATATATAACTACATGGATTATATATAGTTTATATATAACTGCATGGATTATATATAGTTTATATATAACTACATGGATTATATATAGTTAATATATAACTACATGAAATATATATATAGTTAATATATAACTACATGAAATATATGTTAATACATAACTGCATGGATTATATATAGTTTATATATAACTACATGGATTATATATAGTTTATATATAACTACATGGATTATATATAGTTAATATATAACTACAGAAAATATATATATAGTTAATATATAACTACATGGAATATATGTTAATACATAACTGCATGGATTATATATAGTTAATGCATAACTACATGGAATATATATATATATATATAAAACTACACGAAATATATATATATAGTTGATATATAACTACATGAAATTTATATATATAGTTGATATATAACTACAGAAAAAATATATATAGTTGATATATAACTACATGAAATATATACATATAGTTGATATATAACTGCATGAAATATATATATAGTTGATATATAACTGCATGAAATATATATATAGTTAATATATAACTACATGAAATATATGTTAATACATAACTGCATGGATTATATATAGTTTATATATAAATACATGGATTATATATAGTTAATATATAACTACAGAAAAAAAAAATATATATATATATATATATATATAACTACATGGAGAAGCAGTATTATGTTTTAATGTTCCACAGATCTAGAACAAACTGGAAGGACATCAGTTTAGAAACATGCAAAAGAAAAAAAAATGAATATTATAAAAAATATTAAACGATTAAAAAGTTATTTCCTCAGACTCCAGGAGTCCTTAACAGACTGAAGAGAAGTTTTATTTTAATTTGATAAAGTTTGTGAGAGTTAAATCAAGGCTGCAGAGAAAATGCCAACATCCTAGTACAATTTTAATTTTGCATTTCCCCCCGTCTTCTCATGCCGAGTTACTATTGTATATCGTAATATTTGGAATTTAAATTATCTCAACCGCCCAAGCCTAATTCAGATCGACATATATTGCACTCAAGGTATAAGTTTTCTTCATGAATCAGGGTTGAATTCATTACTGCTGCTGACCAGAGAAGCAGCGAGGAACAAGGTCGGCGAAGGACTCCGAAGTGAATTAATCATAATTATAGACTACGCTTCCAAGGAGGGTAATTTAAGACGGCCTGTGCCGTTTTCCTACTGTATAAAATAGGTCAGGCAATCAGCACTTTGATACGCGACTTTCAGTTTCAAGCAACAGGAGACATAAAGTCATCAGTCACAGAACGACAGGTGAATCTGGGGCGACAAAAGCTAAAGCATGTTTGTGCACCCCCATGTATATCCTAACGTTTCATTTCCCTGTATAACAGACATTATTATACCTCCTGCATGGAAATGTTTTTTCTGTATTTTCTGTGAGTGCTAAACACATATGTTATATGCCCTTTATTATATAATATATATTTATTATATAGATTTTTAAACAATCTGTACATTCCAAACTAAAATGAATGGGTGCCTATATATTACTATTCAGACAATCATTTCTAATTTATCATGTATAATGTTTAATTCCTGCAGTCAGATCAGTTAAAATATGCTTAATTGAAAATCAACAGTTTTACATAATCCTTTTAGAAACATGCTAAAGTCAAAGTGAAAGTTCTGAGTTCCGACTGCAATTGAACGCATCGTTATCATCATTATTAGACCATGCACACACAGTCATCATTTTGGCTGAGGTCATGTGATCATATTGATCTGTCCGACCCCCCCTGTTTATCCTAACATTTTTTTTCCTGCTGTTGTATAACAGACATTAATATACAACTGTCTTTTTGCTGCATGGAAATGGTTCATCATGGTTGTGAAGTCTGTATTTTTAGATTTTAAATCTCTAAATCTCTCTCTCTCTCTCTCTGCAGGGTGTTTGTCCTCAGCAGCCGGTCTGAAGGCCCTGGTGGCGGGGGGCAGGGCGGGGGCCGGGAGGCTCCTCCTGCAGGCCTCCTCCTCCTGCTCCTGCTCCTGCTCGGCGGGGGGCCACCTCCGACCCGTGTCCTCTCTGGTGCCGTCGGCCTGGACGCTTCACCTGCTGAGGAACTGGAAGACGCACAAATGAGAGTCCAGAGAAGACGACCTGTGGGACACACTCCTGTCTTTAAGTCCTGAAGGTGGAGCCTCATCCGTGGGGTATTTTCTCATTGGAAACCCGCCCCCTAGTGGTGGTCTGATGAGGGCAGCCTTTTGGGTTATCCTTTTTTTTTATTTTTGGTCATAATGTGGCTCCATAGGGAGCCTGTATTACCAGGGGCAGCTGATTTTGTTGAAGCCATTAGGGAAGTGATCAGGGACTCAAAAAAAGCAAAGGATTATCTATCACCACCTCCTTCCATTGTGTTTAGCGAGGAGGAAAAAAAAAGCACAAACTGATTGAGGGAGATTGAAGGGGGTGAAATCCTTCTCTTTTTTATTTTGGCTTGGGAGGCTGACGAGCTGGCTTGTGTGGTTCTTCCTGGTTTGTTCCGCGTTCACAGTACTGTAAGGGCAGCCCTGCCGGCACGAGACACGTTCTGAAAATGGAGGAATCTGCGTTTCCGGCTACTTCACGGACACTGTTGTCTCCGCCCTGACACATAAAGAGCATTTTAAAATCCTGCAGGGGCAACTACTTATTACGGTTGGTGGTAATGTTGTCTTAAAGTGTCTCCTCTTTAAATGTAGGTAGTTTTATAGCTGTGCCGTATCTGAGGATTTTAGTTTCGTCATCACTTTCCATGAATTATCACTAAAAGACCACATTTGTTAAAGGAATGAAATTTGATTTCAGTAAATTTCCCAAACTAAAAAGAAAAGTATGTTTTCAGACCATTGCCCCCTGTCCCTGCTCATATATAAAATTCTGAATTTCTACACTTCCGTGACCAAACGCAGCAATGCACATAATCACAAATCACCAAATATTACACTTATGAGTTATGCAGCAATGTGGTTATCATTATTTATTATTTTTGCATAAGGAAACTTTCACTGCATTAATTTCCATAGACACCGAATAAAATTTTTTTTAAAGAAGCTGTATAGATGGTGCAAAAATTAAATTGAACTTTTTATTCGTTTCCTGTTTATAAGGGACTAAAAAGTAACATAATCTAATTTATTCAGTATGTTCGGGGAAATGGCCTGTGGTGTAATAAATTAATTTTAATTTTGGAGTTTTGTAATGGATGACATGCAGAAATCCTGTACTACAAACTTAAAAAAAAATGAAATAAATACACTAAATATCTAAATACACCTTTAAATTTTACAAAGAACTAGTATAAATAAATTCACACGTACCGATTTCTTCTGTTTTTGATGAACTGTGATGATTTTCGCACTTCGACCTTCAGACAAACTCAGCTTGATCTTCTTCAATCAGCGTTTTGCACATTTTTCACCCTTTTGCTGTTATCCTCAGTGTTTTTGTGTTAATGTACTGACCATATTTATTATTATTTTAAAATATCCGCCGAGTGAATTTAGAAATCGAGGGGGTTTGTAACTGTTAGCGATGAATAGAAATGTATTCTGAGCCCAAACTTGAAATTCCCCAAATTATTCTTAACTTAATTTTTACTTACTACTTTTCATGGGCATAGATTTTCTGGCATTTATTTTGAAGGCAGCAGCTCTAAAGTGATAATTGTAGACATTTCAATTTTCTTTCCGAATGTACTTTAACTTGATATATACTTTTTTTGTTTTGACGTGTACCAATTCCACATCTTTATGATTGAGATTCTTCTTTAGATTCTTCCTCTAGGTTCTCCAGACAAAGAGCACACAGCTGCCTCTGTATAATGTTAGATATTTCAGATTTTCCTCATCAAAAGTTAATGGATTGCAAAATTCATCTGGAATTGGCTCAATGTTTCCTAAAACCTGCACAGTTTTGGATGCAGGGATTTTACTTATTTTTTGGAAAACATGGCTGCACTCCACAAAAAGTTATTTTATTAGAATTGTCCTTTTTCTTAGTGAAAATGTGCTGCAAGTGCCAAGTAATGTTTTAAGTTTCAGTGCAATAGTTAAATTCTGTCCCTTCAAACTTTTATTTTTACATGTTCTACATACTTTTTTTTTTATATATATTATTAGATCCCGACCTTGAATTGTTTAAATTCATGCACACTAATTGTCTTTTCCCAGGGTAAAACCGTAGCTAATAGAAGTTAGGGTAAGTTAGATCAGGCTGTGAACCCTTAAAGCACAACTTTATCAAAGATAAGTCATTGCAATCCTTTTATCTAGACTGGTTTCTGTTTTAAACATAAAGCAGGATTATGTACCAATCCCTGGATATGAGTGACACTAGACAGGAAGGGAAATGTTGGGTTAAAGTGTAAATCGATCATCCTCCAGGCGGAGCTGTTTTCCTTTATTTTTTCTTCTTTCTAACCTGTAGACCTCATTTCTGAATGTAACATTTCTTAACATGTTGAACCTGAGACAAAATGTGTGTTTGGATGTTATTTATTCTAATGTGAAGCCCTGGTTGGCATTAAACTGTTCATGTATTACTTCCTGTAAGTAGTTTTAAGTGTTTTTTCCTTTTTTATTTATTTCAGTATGTGAGAGGGTTAACTCTCTACTGGCCTAACTTTACGCAAACATACAGTATAGATTTGTAAATATCTATTTTACTTTACGTGTAAAATATTCAGTATAGTATTCATATTTGTGGCATGTTATTCTGCAGAACGCCGCAGCATCTTTTAATGCCTATGTTTGCGAGTTTTTATGAATGTGGACGTTTAAAAAGAAAAAAAATGGTGTATTCATTATATCCACTGAATATGACATGTGTTTGCTGATTTGGGCTACGTATAATCTGTCATTTCCATAAAACGTCTGGTATATGCTTTATCATCCACTACCATGTTAAGACGTAGCTGTCAAACAGTTCTATTTACTTGAATTTTTAAATGGATGAGACTTTGTGGATTTGTCACATAGCAGAATCACAATAAAATACAAATACTCAACTGTGTTGCATATCTTTTATTATTTTTTCCCCTTTTTGAGTGCTAAACACATGTTTTATGCCTATATATTATTCTTCAGACAGCATTACAATTATTTATCATTTTAAATCCTGCAGTCAGATGCTTAATTGTATAATATATTTGAGTGCAGAAGATCTGTTGTCAGTAATTATGTCATATGTGATCACCTATTAAAATAGGAAAGAACATTCTGCTGTAATGTTCCTACTTGCTTCTAATGCAACCTGTCTGCCTATTAAATTAAATTAAATTAAATTGTATAATTATATGTATAGAATTTTCAGGTAAAATGTCCATTTTGTGCCTGTAGATTAATGAGCCAAGTTCAGCCGGTCTTCTCCAGTACTTCACTAAAGAACAGTGGACTCATAATCAGTTCAGCTCATTTAGTTGAATCAATAACGGCGGCTCAGATGTGCCCTTCCTTCCAGAAACTGTTTAAACTATTACTCTCCGGTACAGGCTGCTAATTCTGGGTAATAAGGAGCACTCAGTTTCAAATATCACCACCGGTGCGGCACCCTCTGATGAATTCCTTAATGCAAAATCATGCAGTCAGGTTTTAAAACCTGGTAATTTTGCAGCTTAATGGTCCGGCTTCTTTCAGACTTCAAATAGAATAATTCACTGTAATGTGGTCCACAATTAAAATCATCTCCCACCACTGTGGTGATGAACGTTGACGAGAAAGAAGGATCCATGTGCTCCGTTAAGTGGATCTCCTGGGATCCGGAGGAATTAGGGAATTAAAAATAATGGCTTCTTGCAGTGTGTTGGACCGTCAACCTCAGTTTTTTAAAACCCCAAATTATGGAGACCACTTTTTTGAAAAAATGTCTAAGCCTTGAATTAATTCGAAGCTTTAATCTGCTTCCTCTATTTCATCTGCATTTCTCTTTCATGATGTGGGTTTGAAGGCATAGTGTTTAGTTTGTGGTGCCGTTGCAGAAGTTGACTGAGGGCCAGAATTTTACCAGATAGCCAAAAATCTAATTTTGGCATAACAATATTTGATGTTTATTGCTTATATATTTTTTTTATCACAAAACTGTTGGCGTTTTTTAGCCTTTATAGGTCAGGCTCCTATCACCAAGCAGGCTGAGTCAGTCTGCATGGAACTTACTAGTGATGGGACCCAAATGTTGAATGAAAGCTCTAAGGAACTTCCTTAGCAACGTCTGACTGGGTAGCTCAGTGTGTTAGAAGGCTGCCTAGAAGTTTCTAGTTGTGGGTTCAAAGCTCGGAGACTTTTAAAGTCCATGAGCTAAATTAAGGACACCAAAAGCCCGTAGAGAACACTTCTTCACATGGAGGGAACTTGTGGCAAAGGTGATTAGGTCACTGTTACAAAAGCTGATTGGTCCTGGTTCAAATCACTATATTGGTGTTCGTAGGCACTTAATTTAACAGGCCAACATATTCTTTGTTGCTTAAAAAGGTCATACTTTACTATGTCCTTCAAAAAAGCTCATAGTTTACTATGTCGATGAAAAAAGCACATACTGTAGTATGTCCCTCAAAATAGGTCATACTATAGTATGGGACCCAAATGTTGAATAAAAGCTCTAAGGAACTTCCATCATGTTGTCTGACTGGGTAGCTCAGTGTGTTAGAAGGTTCACTAGAAGTTATAAGTTGTGGGTTCAAATCTTGGAGAGTTTTAAAGTCCATACGGTAAAGCAAGGACACCAAATGCCTGTGGAAAAGACTTCTTTGTATGGAGGGCATTTGTGGCAAAGGTGGTTAGACCGCTGCTTCTAAAATTGTTTGGTCCTGGTTCAAATCTCTCCATGGGTGTTCTTTGGCACATACACTACATCATACACATATGATCCCATATATCCCCGTCCCTGGACGCCTCTAAGCGGACGGTTGTGTTTGTTTCCGGTTTTCGGGAGAGAAACGTGCCTTATTGGAATATATATCCCATATATACTCATTATGTCGCCCAAAAAAAGGTCATACTATAGTATGTCGCTCAAAGACGGTCATACTATAGTATGTCGCTCAAAGACGGTCATGCTATAGTATGTCGCTCAAAATAGGTCATACTATAGTATGTCGCCCAAAATAGGTCATACTATACTATGTCACCCAAAAACGTCATACTATAGTATGTCGCCCAAAATAGGTCATACTATACTATGTCGCCCAAAAACGGTCATACTATACTATGTCGCTCAAAATAGGTCATACTATAGTATGTCACCCAAAATAGGTCATACTATAGTATGTCGCCCAAAAACGGTCATACTATACTATGTCGCTCAAAAACAGTCATATTATAGTATGTCGCTCAAAATAGGTCATACTATAGTATGTCACCCAAAAACGGTCATACTATAGTATGTCGCTCAAAATAGGTCATACTATAGTATGTCACCCAAAAACGGTCATACTATAGTATGTCGCTCAAAGACGGTCATGCTATAGTATGTCACCCAAAATAGGTCATACTATAGTATGTCGCCCAAAAACGGTCATACTATACTATGTCGCTCAAAAACAGTCATATTATAGTATGTCCCTCAAAATAGGTCATACTATACTATGTCGCCCAAAAACGGTCATACTATACTATGTCGCTCAAAATAGGTCATACTATACTATGTCGCTCAAAATAGGTCATACTATAGTATGTCACCCAAAAACGGTCATACTATAGTATGTCGCTCAAAATAGGTCATACTATAGTATGTCACCCAAAAACGGTCATACTATACTATGTCGCTCAAAGACGGTCATACTATAGTATGTCGCTCAAAATAGGTCATACTATACTATGTCACCCAAAAAACGTCATACTATAGTATGTCGCCCAAAATAGGTCATACTATACTATGTCACCCAAAAAACGTCATACTATAGTATGTCGCCCAAAATAGGTCATACTATACTATGTCGCCCAAAAACGGTCATACTATAGTATGTCGCTCAAAATAGGTCATACTATAGTATGTCACCCAAAATAGGTCATACTATAGTATGTCGCCCAAAAACGGTCATACTATACTATGTCGCTCAAAAACAGTCATATTATAGTATGTCGCTCAAAATAGGTCATACTATAATATGTCGCCCAAAAACGGTCATATTCTACTATGTCACCCGAAAACGTCTTACTATAGTATGTTGCTCAAAATAGGTCATACTATAGTATGTCACCCAAAAACGGTCATACTATAGTATGTCGTTTAAAATAGGTCATACTATAGTATGTCATCCAAAAAAGGTCATACTATACTATGTCGCTCAAAAACGGTCATACTATAGTATGTCGCTCAAAAAAGGTCATGCTATAGTATGTCGACCAAAAACGTCATACTATACTATGTCACCCAAAAAACGTCATAAGCATAGTATGTCGCCAAAAATAGGTCATACTATAGTATGTCGCCCAAAATAGGACATACTATACTATGTCGCCCAAAAAACGTCATATTATAGTATGTCGCTCAAAATAGGTCATACTATAATATGTCGCCCAAAAACGGTCATATTATACTATGTCGCCCAAAAACGGTCATATTATACTATGTCACCCGAAAACGTCTTACTATAGTATGTCGCTCATAATAGGTCATACTATAGTATGTCGCCCAAAATAGGTCATGCTATAGTATGTCGTCCAAAATAGATCATACTATATTATGTCGCTCAAAAACGGTCATACTATAGTATGTCGCCAAAATTAGGTCATACTATAGTATGTCGCCTAAAAATTGTCATACTATAGTATGTCGCCCAAAATAGGTCATACTATACTATGTCGCCCAAAAATGGTCATACTATAGTATGTCGCCCAAAAACGGTCATACTATAGTATGTCGCTCAAAATAGGTCATACTATACTATGTCGTCCAAAAAAGGTCATACTATACTATGTCGCCCAAAATAGGTCATGCTATACTATGTCGCCAAAAATAGGTCATACTATAGTAGGTCGCTCAAAATAGGTCATACTATAGTACGTCGCCCAAAATAGGTCATGCTATAGTATGTCGCCAAAAATAGGTCATACTATAGTATGTCGCCCAAAATAGGTCATGCTATAGTATGTCTTCCAAAATAGGTCATAATATAGTATGTCGACCAAAAAGGTCATACTATACTATGTCACCCAAAAAACATCATACTATAGTATGTCGCCAAAATTAGGTCATACTATAGTATGTCGCCTAAAAATTGTCATACTATAGTATGTCGCCCAAAATAGGTCATACTATACTATGTCGCCCAAAAATGGTCATACTATAGTATGTCGCCCAAAAACGGTCATACTATAGTATGTCGCTCAAAATAGGTCATACTATACTATGTCGTCCAAAAAAGGTCATACTATACTATGTCGCCCAAAATAGGTCATGCTATACTATGTCGCCAAAAATAGGTCATACTATAGTAGGTCGCTCAAAATAGGTCATACTATAGTACGTCGCCCAAAATAGGTCATACTATAGTATGTCGTCCAAAATAGATCATACTATATTATGTCGCTCAAAAACGGTCATACTATAGTATGTTGCCCAAAATAGGTCATGCTATAGTATGTCGCTCAAAAATAGGTCATACTATAGTACGTCGCTCAAAATAGGTCATACTATAGTATGTCGTCCAAAATAGATCATACTATATTATGTCGCTCAAAAACGGTCATACTATAGTATGTTGCCCAAAATAGGTCATACTATACTATGTCGCTCAAAATAGGTCATGCTATAGTATGTCCCTCAAAAATAGGTCATACTATAGTATGTCGCCCAAAATAGGTCATGCTATAGTATGTCCCTCAAAAATAGGTCATACTATAGTATGTCGCTCAAAATAGGTCATACTATAGTATGTCGCTCAAAATAGGTCATACTATAGTATGTCGCTCAAAATAGGTCATACTATAGTATGTCGTCCAAAATAGGTCATACTATACTATGTCACCCAAAAAACGTCATACTATAGTATGTCGCCAAAATTAGGTCATACTATAGTATGTCGCCTAAAAATTGTCATACTATAGTATGTCGCTCAAAATAGGTCATACTATACTATGTCGCCCAAAATAGGTCATACTATAGTATGTCACCCAAAATAGGTCATACTATAGTATGTCGTCCAAAATAAATCATACTATACTATGTCGCCCAAAAAAGGTCATACTTTACTCTGTTGTGCATCATTAAATGTTTTCTGCAGGGGCTTTCATTGTTTTTACTTTAAAATTCTACAAGCTTTGAACCCACAACTAATAACTTTCAGGGAGCCTTCTAACACACCGAGCTACCCAGTCAGACGTGCTTTTGAAGGTTTCTTAAAGCTTTCAGTCAACATTAATGTTCCTGACTTTAAAAGCTAATCACAGGGAAAGAACCTCCAACTTGTCAGTTGCCAATCAAGTGTCTTACCTGGTGAGCCATTGTTAACTCTCTTGAAGAGAGGTTTCCTTTATACTTTTCACTCCTTCCTCTTGTTGCTGGCCTTGAAAACTCAGAGGTGCCATCTTCTGGACCTCAACCTTCAGTAGAGCGTCCTAATAGCCTGAGCTACAGGGCAGACAGGGCTAGTGGAGATTCATAAGGCTTTACACTCCTTTCTCAAGGTTTCTGACAAGTATATAAAATGCATGGTTTCATTATATGAACATGAGGAAGACTTGAACCACTGACTTACAGATTCCAGCCCACATCCTAACACACTGAGCTAAGTAGCACCACATGGCTCCATCATCAGTAAACTGGAAGGCCCATAGTTTACCATCATCAGTGTCAGTGGTTGATTCTCAATTCTCTTATATGTTACCCACATTTCCTTCATGTGTGTCCTAGTTCCTCCCACTTGCTTGTAAAGTAAATAAGAAAATAATTCCATTTTCATCCAAGCAACAGTGTAATAAAATCGTATTTTTTATTATCTTTTAACGCACAGATGATTCCACTAGAGTGGTGATAAATGTCTCCTGGGTTGAACAAAGCTGCACATCAGTGTGAAGGACGCAGCTGAGTTGATCTGATGTTTGGATTTAAGTTTCAATTCAAAGTGTTAAAGTCAAATACAGTTCAGCGGGTTACACTGTCATATTATTGGATATTTCACTTCCTTGTGCCAAGATTACAATAGCCCTATGTTAAATCTAATGAATGACATTTTCAACACTGGTTATTTTCAAGCAGAATCTCAATTCAATTCAGAGGACGCCTCCTAACTTTGAGGGCTCAAGGACCTCACTTTATAGTTAAAATATTTATATTTCACTCTAAAGAAGAGCTGTTCAGGCCGGGAAATATAGTGCAAAATATCTACTTCCTGTGTTCTGCTGAATTTCAGCAAATGTGAATGAAGCACGGTTCAGAGCGATGTTGGAAACTGATGAATGAACCTCTTACTCATAGTAAGGAGCTGCTGTATGAGGAGTGGGCAGCAAATTCTGCAGATTCTGTAACTGTAGTTACATCAAGTGTGACCAGTCAGTGCAGCATCTGATTTCTGGATAACAGCGAGTCACATTTGCAGCAGCAGTCTGCAATTAGTATTTGCATTTAAATTTATATTATATTATTTAATACTTTATATTCAGAATGATAAGAAAAGGCTAACTTGCTGGATGGGTCATATGTTCATATAAATGATATTTTTGCAGGGGACCATTTTGCTGCCTTTTGCCCATATTTTTGGATTCCTTTGTCTTGAATCAACTGCCTTCCTGTGCACAGACCTTTGCTTGTATTAAACCTTTTTTTTTACTCATTTAACCGAGTTGAGTTGTGCAAACTGACTCCTTACCACCTTGTGTTAAGTTCTTGAGAGAGTCACATAACAACACACACACTTCTGGTTACCTTGTCTTGAATAAAAAAATAGACCTGTGTTTAAAAAATGACTTAAAATACATTAATTGCATCACTCAGAATGAAGGTTTAACATGTCTTAATAAGGCGGTTGCCAACATGTGGTTGAATGAAACCACAGGTGTGTTAAATGTCCCAAAATCTAATTAAAAATTAATTAGACTGCCTGGAATTGAGAGTTGTGCAATGGTGATTTAGTTGGTTTATAGTCTAACTGTTAATTTTTACTTCTGGTGATTGCATGTACGCTTCAAAAATCACAAACGCTCTTAGTTCTGTTGTGATGATTTTCTCTTATCTGGAACAAAATGTGATAATCCAAAGTAAAAAGGGAAGAGCGTCGGCCAACAAAAACAGCCTCATCATCCCTGCAGAACTCCACAGAGAGGCAGTTTCTGATATTTACCCAAGGACAAAGAAGGATAAGTGATTCAGCCCCAGAAAAGCCCAGGTCAATGTTCCCTTCACCACATTCTAGCTTCCAGAAAACATCATCCCACCATGCTCCATGGTTTATTGAGTTTTAGAAAGAAGACATGAACACAGGTGAAGAATGTAAGGCCCAGGGTTCAATAGATGACATTTTTATTTGGATAAAGTTTGCCAAGCAACTTGACAACGATTAAAAAGGCAAGTTTGAACAATACAAGACTTCATGTGTCGATGCAAAGAGTGTCAGGCATATTCCGAGATGAGTCGTGCCGGGAGCCGGAAAAACCGAAAGAAACGAGCGCGGTTTCGAACGTTCAGAGATTTATCCCTCAAGTCCCCGTTTTGTTGTCTTTTAGCAAAGTAGAAATATAACAAGTTCTCTCAGTCTGTGGGTTCCAGTCTTCTGGAAGGAGACCAGTTGTGCTCTAGGGATGCTCTGGTTGGAATATCAAGAAGTTGTGAAACACAGACACGTTAATGAATTAAGTGTTAAATCTTTTTAAAAATAAGTTCTTTTTTTTTTTTGCTGAATTAAAACACAAACAAGTGCCGTTTTCTTACTTGACGCGAGAAATCTCACGTCTTAACGAGATTCTCGTTTAATACTCTAATTCACCATTTAGACGAGTAACCAATCCGTTAATTATGTTTCCTGTAATTGGAATCGGAGCATCCCCATTAGTCACACAACCAATCGGGGGGTCGCATCTAAACGCTCTGGTGGCGTCGGCACAGCGGCGTCGGGGATCAGTCAGAGTTTGGTCATGGGAATGTGGAGGCTGTTCCAGGGGCCCATCCAGAGCTCCTCCTCGTCCGACTGCGTCCTGTCGCTGGGACACTCCAGCGGCTCCCGCATCACCAGCCCCGCGTCCTCGTCCTCGTCGTTGCCGCCGTCCGCCCTCGACTCCCTCTCGCCTCCTTCCGGGCCGTCGCCCTGCGGCAACGGCGGCGGCAGCGGCAGCGGCGGCGACTCCGCGCCTTGCTGCACCGCTTTCAGCGGGTTCGACTTGGACGCCGGGTTGGCGGACCCCAGGGAGACGCTGGACTGCCGCGTGTTGAGCGCGTTGGCCGCCTTGCCGCGCTCGGCGTGGGGGAACGAGGAGGCGGCGGTGGCGGAGGCGGTCATCCCGGCGCCGTGGAAGGCGCGCGGGGCGTTGTCCGTCGCCGCCGGCGCGTTGAGCGGCGCCCTCTCCTCCAGCGTGGCGGCCATTTTGTCCAGTTTTTTAAAGTGCTTGGCCAGCCGCGAGCTGAAGACGGGCGAGGTGAGCTTGAGGTTGTTGTTGGTGGTGGCGGCGGCGTGGGCGGGGCCTGTGGTGGTCGCCGCCGCCGAGCGCCGCGTGCGGATGATGGAGCCGTTCTGGGCCACGTACACGCTGCCGTTGATGTTGGCGTGGGCGTTGAGGCGGCCGCGCTGCGTCTCCGGCATGCTGTCCTCGCCCGTGGAGCTGGTCTCGTACTCGCGGTCCACCACCAGCTTGATGCGGCGCTTCTTACTGCCGTTCTGGAAGGAAAAACACAACGAAACAACATGTCAAGGAGTACTGACAGTGTGTAGAACAGCGCAAGCCGAACTTCTCAATCCGCCGCAGTGGTACCAGAGGTGGTGTCAGAGCATTAGAACATCTCTGTTGCCGTGGTTACAGGACTCCCTGGGTTCCTGCAAAGCTCCGCGCGAGCAGCGAAATACAAGATGCTCTGAAGATGTGAGGAAACATTTTAATTGGATCTCTTAGTCTTCACCTCACTTTTCTTTTTTTTCTCTTCTCAGGTGGTGAGAGTTTGTTTTGTAGATTCCATAGTGTAGAAAGTACCTTTAATTGCTTTTAAGTGACTCACTTCTTACGTAAAATGGTTTTAAATAACTTTTTCCCCCTGATATAACAAAGGTCCAATCAGGTGCATTCAGGAATTAAATATCAATGATCTTTCTCCATAATCACAGACTAAAACGAGCTGTCAGGACTTTGTGATGTCATAACGTTCCCATTTTAAATCATCCAATCAGAGGAGAGGGCTCGTTAATGTTAAGTTTTATGTGTTTTAGTTTATCTTTTTTATTTTCTGCTGTTCTTGTGTCTCTATGGGAGTCAGTGAAAGCGTCAGACAAAGTTTTTCATTCTGTTCTATTGCAGCAGCGTGAGAACTTCAACCACCAGAGGTCAGCAGAAACAACGTTTTTCAGCTGGTGTTCGGTTGCATCTTTTTTTTTTAAACCGTGAAATCAAGGATTACTGAAAAAAAATGATGCACTCTGTCTCCCACTGCAAACACAGCAAGCACAGGTCAAAGTCGCCCTTTAACGTCTATGAGCGGCTGAGAAATAAAGTGGAAGAGGAGCTTTCCCAGAAGGAAAACAAATCTACTGAGGAGGAGAGCAGGAAGGCTGCTTTAGGAGTATCACAAGTGCTGTAAAAGCAGTTTAGACAGATGGGAAGCAGCAAAGAGCAAGAGGCTGATTGGAAAAAAAGGGATTAAGGACTGAAAAAAACGGCAGAAGGAGGCAACAGAAAACCTGCAGGCGTCATACATGTAAATCACACTAAACACAGGGAGGAAAAAAAAGGAGATTATAGCAGGAAATTCCACACAGGTAATGACTGCAAACCCAAATCCAGGCATTTTCACTGAGATCTTACTTAGTGGCAAAGGATTTAATCTTTGGGGGGGGGGGGCGAAGCCTCGTCTGCATCTCAATCAGCCGACCCAGCTCCCCCCTCTGCTTCCTCCTCTTCTTCCTCCTCAGCGTCCTCCATGATGGGCGACAGGTCGTCGGGCATGTCGATCACGTCCGATTGGACGTGGACGGAGGCCTGTCTGTGTCGCCCGCCCCCGATGCTTTTAAGCTCCTCCCCCTCGGACCCGGAGCCCTCCCCCTCGCCGTGGCTCCCGCTCCCCGACTCCCCGTCTGAATCCTGGGTTTCCCGCTCCGTCCCTGAGTCCGACTCGTTCTTTTCCGTCTCCGTGTCGGATTCCGTCGCGTCGGGCCCGAGCGTGACGGACGAGGCCGGGCTGCTGGTGTCCGATAGGCCCGACTCAGACCTGCCGCCGCTCGCCGTCTCTGAGTTGCTCCGCCCCCCGCTGCCGTCTCCCAGCGGCTCCTCCTGCCTCCACCATCCCTGGAAGGAGCTTTGCTCCCTTCCCGACCCTCCCCCCCTCCTCCCTGCCCCCGCCACGGCGGCGGAGACGCTCATGTCTCCTATGGAGCCGCCCCCCCCTCGGTCGCCCACCCTGGCCGGGCCCTGCAGCCTCCTGGCCAGGGAGATGAGGCCGAGGGCCTCGCTCAGCTTTTGTTTCACCGGGGGGGGTTTGCTGGCTTCCGGGGACGTCTGGAAGTAGTTCCCGTCGATGACCAGGTCCCCGTCCAGGCCGGCGGGCCGGGAGGGGGGCGGGGGGAACCCGGGGAGCCGGGCGCCGCCCCTCCCGTCCACGCCGCCCCTCCCCCTGCCTTCCCGCCCGCTTTCTGCCGCCTCGTCCCTCGCCGCCCCCCCGGTTCCGTTCTCCCTCCTCCCCGCCTCGGCTCTCTCGACCCCCCTCCCCGCCCCGTCCCCCTGCATCGGCCCTATCCTGGCTTTGTTCCACGGTGGGTGGATGGCGGGGGGCTGCCGCGCCGCTTTGCCGCCGGAGGACAGCAGCGCCGCCAGCCGAGCAGCGGCGCCGGGCCCGGTGGGTTTGGCGTCACCCGTCAGGGGGGCGGACGTCTTCCTGGAGGAGACGCGGGGGGCCAGAGGAGGAGGGGGAGGATGGGGCTGGAGGTGAGCATGGTGGGGGGGGGCTAGTCTGCCTCCATTAATCTGTCTCCTCACCTGTTGTCATGACGATAATATTTCAAAAACCAAAGCAGATGATGATTTAGGAGAAAAGAGCAAACGTGTGATGAAAAATAAAAATCTCACTGTCAGGCCCCAAAAAAACGAAATTAAATTCCTTAAAATGTTCAGAGGACATTTGTTATGTGGTAAAACCATAGTTCAAGTTTTATAGTTTAAGTTTCAAGTTTCAACATCTGCAGCAACACCTGTATTTTATATTTGTATCTATATATGTGTGTAATCAATGTTTAAAGGCTACTGATGGATGGATGGATAGATAGATAGATAGATAGATAGATAGATAGATAGATAGATAGATAGATAGATAGATAGATGATAGATGATAGATGATAGATGATAGATAGATGGATAGATGGATAGATGGATAGATAGATAGATAGATAGATAGATAGATAGATAGATAGATAGATAGATAGATAGATAGATAGATAGATAGATAGATAGATAGATAGATAGATAGATAGATACAAGCGCAATGCTGATTAGAGTAGGATCATATGCAGTAAATACCACAAAATCTATCAATCAATCCATTCACCTCTCCATCGGACTCCTGGGGGCTGTAGTAGTAGCTGCCGTCGTCGTCCACCACAACTTCTCCGTACTCATCGTAGAGGCCGGAGGGCGAGATCAGCTTCCTGCGGCTGCCGTACTGAGGGAGGTCGTACCTGGGAAGAGAAAGACAGAGCGGGATCAGAAAGAAAGAGACAGCATTAGCGAAGCTATTTGTAGAACATTTGAGTGAATGGAAGGATGCAACGTAAGAGGCTGCATCATCAATCAAAGTTCACATTTCCTACAGCGAGAATGAGAGAGAGACTCTTCCTTATGAGGCTTTATGTCTGAACTTAACTCAGGGTGACGTATACTAATGATCTACCCTATACTCATATATGGAATATGTTTATCACTAATGCTCAATGTTACATATATGTCAAAATACATGTATTATATATAGTTTTATAATAAATTATTATTCTGAAAAAAACTTTAGAAATGTGTTTTGTGGCCCACTTGGTCTATGGTATAATACACATAATTGTCCTTTAAAAATAAACAGGTACTTATGAGTTAAGGTCATGTTCAGTCACAGAATGAATCATCAATGTTTATCAATGTATTGATGTTTGGATGGATATAAATAGTAAATAATGTGATTAAAAATACAATTATTACATATTAAGTCATTTACTGTATATGCACACATTATAGCCTAATTATGACTCAGAACGCCAGTATATTGTATATTATATAGAACGCTGACCTTTGCACTAGATTAATTATAACAGCAATAGTAACGTAGTTAATTGTCATTAGATAAAAGACGTTTAGTGAGATTTTCCTAGCGAGCGGCAGATTATTCAGGTGTGTCACTACAAAAAGAAACTGGAGAAGCACTTGACTAACGCCCATCCAGATTGTATTGTATTACTGTAAGCAGCCAAGTCAAACAAATGGAAGGTGCAGAAACATAGGTGCTGTGGGGGGTGAGGGGGGGTCAAATAGGAAAGACCAGGCCAGTTATAAGGCCACATGGTTGTAATCCGTGCAGCACGCACTCTGCAGGCCGACGTAATGAGTCTTAACCTTCCACTGAAACCTGCTGATAGGATTTCACAGTCATTAACTCTCGAGCTCACAATGAAGTGCACAGTCCTGCTGCATCTCTCTGCCCCCCCCACACACACACAAGCCCCCCCTCACCCCCCCTTTGGCTCCACGTCACCACTAAGGGGCAGTAATAAACTGAGAATCCACAACGATTCACAAAACAAACTCCACTGAAGTCAAATGTGCCTCATTCAGTTCCATAACAGAGTGCACTAAGGTTATATAACTTATTATAAAGAGGGGTTTTCCACTGGTTCTGTGTGTGTGTGTGTGTGTGTGTGTGTGTGTGTGTGTGTGTGTGTGTGTCAGTCATTCTACTGCAGGATGCTTTCCTGTTGTTGCAGACGGGACTGGGGTCATTGATTTGGAGAGATGTGGGCGTTTTATTAGAGCAGCGCCATTCAACTTTATTATTTATTTATTCATCCATATAATATTATAGAGAGAGACTCTTAACTCCTCATTGACTTTGTACCCACTGGTAAAAGCTTTCATTTCTTATCTTACCCTTTATTTATTCAATTCATTTCTTTTATTCGTTTATTTATTATTCATGGAATTTTAGAGTTTTTATCCATTTCCTAAATCCTGCCTCTGGTGTTTGCTTTGCTACAAATTGATGAGATTAATGGGAGCTTTTTATTGAGTTTTATTATTTTCACGAGTGCTTTATTAATTAAAAAGTCATTGTGCTGTGTGTGTGTGTGTGTGATGGAATACAAAGTGTATTTAGGGGCTAAAAGTCCTGTCATGCACTGATTTTGATCATCTTTTTTTTCTTAAAGAACCTCAGTGTTTGAGCATCCGTCCTGTCCCTGATTACACTGATGATGCTGGATTTCTCGTCTCCATCTTTTTTAATTTAATCTCACAGTCATGACCTCGGCCAATGAGAAACAAGAATGAATCCTTTACTGAGCTTTTCACTCCTGACTGGAGGCCGACATGAAATTGGCTTATTTTTGTCATTTTTTATTTCCCTCAAAACAACAGACCTATGCATTTAAAAAAAATGTTATTTCCTGCATCCGTGCAAATCCAATCAGGGTAAAGATGCCTACACTCCTGCACGCAGAGAAAATCCCATTTTGATCTCGTTTTTTTTTTTTTTTTGAACACAGATGAAAGGAAAGATCAAAAGGTGATGAGCCACACTTCCTCACGCTTCCATCACTTACTGCAGCTCAAGAAAGAAAAAGCCTCATGCATTGTGTATACGGCCTGAGAGCTGCTTTAGTGTGTGGCAGCATAGACCTGCTGCAACAACAGAGTGAGTGAGGAGGAGAAAAAAAGACGAGCGAGAGTGTTTCTGAGTGACTGAAAAAATGTGTATGCACGGTGTGTGTGTGTGTGTGTGTGTGTGTGTGACAGAGAGCTGCAGTGATGTGAGTTCCTGTCGGTGGCTCGAAGAGGAGAAAGTGTGCAGGACAGTTTCGCATTCATCAGATTTTGGTTATTTTACCATTTAGCGGCGGCGTCGTGCAGCTGGTGAATGCATATGAGGGCAAACGCTTATTTTTCCTTGTGCTCTATCTCTCTTTTGTTTCCAGCCTATCCCTGTCTAACCATGGGTGGTG
Organism: Eupleurogrammus muticus; assembly: GCA_036785175.1. NCBI lineage: Eukaryota > Metazoa > Chordata > Actinopteri > Scombriformes > Trichiuridae > Eupleurogrammus > Eupleurogrammus muticus. Next base: position 21,717,496 of record JAYKQN010000015.1, read on the forward strand.
CATCTTTAGGCACAATAACACATTATGAACTCATATTGTAAGCGCAAGTAGGGTAAATGTACATCAGTCAGCCAGTGGAAGGACTCTATGAGCTTTAATTTGATCTCATTGTAAAGAGTCAAATAAACATGAGTTCCTAAACTGCGGCTTTTTTTTTGGGCAGTCGAGCGACACGTGTCTGGAACTGGATATTTACAGGGTTCAACATCACATCCTTCGACTCTTTCTGCAAATCCATAAAACAGTGATGGCTGGTCAAACAGACGTGCTGTAATAATGTGAAGGGGATGATGGGTAATTTTTTTCTGTTAATTGTCTTTGCTTGTGTGCAGGTATATATATATATTAAAAACTTGCATGAACGTGCTGCAGACTGCACATTAAGAAAATAACCTGTGGTCATAATATACCTGAGGGCTCATGTTAATTAATGCATGTTGAAGCCTGTGAGATGTTGAAGGGCATAAAAACTATGGAGGTGTCCACTAAATAAATAGAATCTTTAAAAAAATGGTTAAAATTACATTAAACAGAGACTGATAATATGACGTCAGGATAAGATCATCACATTATCCTTGAGTCTTGAGGTGGGAAAGTTAAAATAATGAAATTGCACAACAAATATTAAAGATGCAAACATATTTAAACACATATACACTGAGAAAAAAAGAAGAAAAGAAGAAGAAAAGTAGAAATTGTTTAATTTCATCATGTCAAGCAGTTGTAGATTAAACTTTTATTTTATCAGGACTTGCAGGATAATTATTTTGAGTAAAATTTATTTTAATTTTCCAAGCGATTTTTACTTATACATTAGGATGGAGTTACTTATATTTTTTATAATGGGTATACTAAGATAGTTTATGTATATTTACTCACATATTAAGTTAAATCCCATCTAATTAAAACTTTTACCAATTTTTTATTTTACTTGTGTACACATGCACAAAGATGTAAATTAAATAGAACATACTATGTTCCCATCATTTTTAGATTAAGGTAAATTAGATTGTTTTAAAGGGCCATTACGTTTTAGAATTAAAACATAAGTATACAACAATAACACAGTAAAATCTACTCAACAACCCACATTAAAACAAAAAGGGGCCTGAATAATGAATTTCAGTACACATATTAAAAATGTAAAAGCATAAATATAATCATGGTGAGTACAGAGAAATGTCTCTGGTGAGAAGATAAATATGAAATCAGCTTTTTTTATAGTGTTTTATCGGCTTAGATTTTGTCCTTGTGATTTCAGACGTGCGTTTTTTCGGCCTCTTGCAGCTTATTTTAAGGCGGCGTCGACTACAAACGGAGAATAAATTGATTCTGTGAAGGAGCGGGAGTAAAATATATATTTTTGAAGTGAAGGGGGACTTAAAGGAGATTACAGACGAGCAGACATGCACATCCAACATGTCTCCGTACTACTAATGCAAAGAAAGCTAATCCCTTAATATCTCTATGTACAGCATGTAGAGGAAATACTAACCCGGGGTCATAGTTGTAATAATCCTGTGTGTAGTAGTCCTGGCCGGGGTCAATGCCAGATTCCATAGATAATTCCTGCAGGATTAACAGACTGGTGTTAACATGAAACTGATGCACGCGGGAATCTGTTGTGATAAAACAAAAAAATTAAGGAAACACACACGCATGCACTGATGTACAGCGGTTACATACATATTCAACGCTTGTGGACACAGACCCACACACTCAAGCAGGAAAACACACTTTGGGAATAAAAGAAGAGCTCAGGGAACAGAGTACCTCTGGCCTGAGCAGGGAAGGCCGCAGAAGTTGCTGCGTCTGTCGGAAACAAGGGGAAAGAAAAGTGACGGAGGATGACACAAAGTTAGGAGACCCCCCCCCCCATCACCCTAAAACTGATTTAACATCTCTGGGATGGAGACCATCCAGTGTGTTTTTTTTCCATTTAGAGAGGTCGATGCAGCGGAGCATGCAATGCAAAGACTAGATTTAAGGAGGACGGTTAAATAAGTCAACTGAATGAATAATGCTCGTATCTTCAGTTGGGTTGACTCCGTGGCTTCATGCTATTTTTTTTTGGAGTATGCCGGGAAGTCAACCTTTCTGAATTAAACATCAAACAGGAGACGAAATAGGAGGAAAAAAAAAAAAAAGAGACAGAACACAAAGAAAAAGCAAAAAGAAAAAACTCAAACATCAGAGGGAGAAAGGACAATAACGCATGCAACAGCGGATGAAACCAGACTGTACCTCGTGTTGTCCGTATCCACGCCTGCACGCAGAGACAGAAACAGAAAGAGAAACCACTGACCAACATCACCAGGAAAAACACACAAACACATATTTTCAGAGAAAATAGGAGATTTAACCGATAAAAACCCACAGTGACACCGGTGTAACGAGAACTTTGGTTCCCCCAGACTCTTCATTATGAGGTTTTATATCTAACTTAACTCATTAAGTCCCTTCATTGGGAATATAAAGTATTAATAAAAAGTATATGAAAAAAATGTTTAAATGTGTAGAACACACATAATTTTCCTTTAACCCCTTAACGCCTGAATTTATAAAGCTGTATATAAAAAATGTTTTATGTGTGTTCCTGCCTTTAAGTAGATGGTAAATAATGTTGAGATTATTCATTTCACTTTTGCACAAACATTTGGTATATTGCAAATTTGCAACAGCAGGCGTGATGGTCAATAATAATAATAAAGTAATAATAAAGTTTATAACAGTGAAAAAACTATGTTTTATTTATTCATCCATTTTTTGTTTTACTTATTTATATAAATCTGCAACAGCAGCCGGCATTGAGAGTTAAGGATATCTTATGGGTTAATTAGGCAGATAAACACGTTTTCCCACTTGTTGGTTGTTATCAAGCTGAAAACTTTACACAAATAAGCTTAAAAATCTGTCACAATGCGATTCATGTAATCTTTGGAAGATTATGGTTTAAGCCATAAAAAAACACAATTATAAGGCAAGAAGTGTCACATGATATCAGGTTATATATGAGACATGAGAGACGTGATGTGAACATGGTGTAAAAAATAATAAAAAACTACCCATAACCCATAATTACCGATAGTAACACCTGTGTAACGAGAACGTTGGTTCCTCCAGACTCTTCATTATGAGGTTTTATGTCTGAACTCAACTCATTAAGTCCCAAAGTGACATTTACTAATCATCCTGATATGGAATATGTTCACCACTAATGCCCAATGTTACATATTGGGCATTAGTATTAGTATCAAAACAGACAAGTTTTATTCTGAAAAAACTTTATAAATGTGTTCTATGGTAAAACACACATGATCTTTCTTTAAGGATGAATGGGTCTCGGTTCTTAAAAGTGTGATGTTTCCTTCATCGTGCACATAACACAGACGTGTGTAATATATGGACTGTGCATGTAAACGCTGTTTAGCTTTAGTATGACGCCGCTCAGCTTGAGCAGCACTTTGCACAAGGGAAGATAGAAATAATGAAATATGTCTTATTTCTCTTGGTGGGGACATGTGTCAGAAACCTGAGAAGTGATGATGCTCCACCATTTTGAGGATTTGCTCAAGTGTTTAAAGGTTGTGAAATAAAACACAAAAAGGAATTAGAGAAAATCATCAGGCTGCACCGATAAAAGTAAAGAAGAATCTAAAATATATTTATAGTGAACTCACTGTTAGCACCAAACCTCTAAATGAATGCAACCACTGCAAAAAATAACCTTTATTGGGAATATCATTCGGTGCAATAAATTCAATATGACATCTTATTCCATTTGCAGATCATTTAGCATATTTCATATTAAGTTTTTTATTGATATAAAACAAAATATGACATTATAGGGTTGTAAATCTGCCAATAGAGTAGCATTCAAGAGAATTCCACTTGTATTAAAACAAGAGTGTTTTAGATTAACTAGTGTTCATGCAGTTTACACAGTGGATGTAAGGAAATCTCTGATTGATCTAACTTTATTAAACAATGGACTCTGCAGATAATTTAATTAATTTATATGTTTTTCCTGATTTGTTTTCAATTTTAAATAAAAGCCCAGGTATGTTTTTATCTATAGTAAAACACACTTTTAGATTGTTATTCAAATATTCCTACTATATATATATATATATATATATATATATATATATATATATATATATATATATATATATATATATATATATATATATATATATATATATATATATATATATTGATGCTGTGACAGCTACAGTTGTATCTGAGGTTTTCTCATGCAACTCAATGCTTTCCTGTGTTATTGTGATTTTAACAGGTTAAGGGGCACACAACTCAAAATGTAGTTGCATTGAAAAAATGTACTAATAAAAAATCACAATCCCAGCAGGACAAACTCTACGTTCTGCATATTCCGTGTACAGATGTTCTCCTGCAAGAAAGTAATGAAGCGAAAGATGTCAAACTAGTGTAAACCCCTAAAGATATTTTATTTTACATTAAACACATAAAACATAGAATCAACGACAAACTTTGAATAAAGACAATAAGAGAAAGATGGATAAAAGCAAAAACTTTTGAAAGAAAATGGCGGCGTTCCTGCTTGAGAAACAGCCAAAGGGGAAAATGGGAAAAGAGAAATGCAAAGAGAAAAGCAGGCGGACGAACAGCGTCCTGCCAGCAGGATGTATCGTCATGTGAAACCAGGGTAATGAGCTGGCACAATGAAGACGTATGGCGTGGCGGCGAGCGGCGACTTCCAGAGGACGTCCTCCCCCTCGCCTCCGTTATCGAACCCGAGGAAACACACACGAGATTACGGAGCAACTTCACACTCCGAGGAAACGGCAGAGATTACATGTTGGAATAAAGTTTCCGCCGACACGAGGTGATAATGTCAACGACACAGCCGAGCGGGGGGAAAATAAAAGGTGTGTGTGTGTGTGTGTGTGTTTAGGGGGTCATCTATGGGTCAGCAGGAAATGGCCGCTCACTGTCGCTGTGTGTAAATGTGTGTGTGCTCCAGATTAAAGGTGGTGTCATCTGTGTGTGTGTGAAGATAAGTTTATCTCTGTGTCCTTGTTGCTGCCGACAGACGCATTATGAGGTCCTCTCAAGACGAGAAAACACACACACACACACACACACACACACACACACACACACACACACACACCTGCCATGATAGACTCTCACTCTTGGCGTCCCCTCCATCGTGTCTGAAGTGTGTATGAGAAACACACAGACAGGACAACAATATTAACAGACGTGTCAGACTATGACACCTGACCCCCCCCCCCCCCCCCCCCCCTTCCTCACACACACACACACACACACACACACACACACACACACCATCTTCCCCCCCGTCACTGTTCCACCAGGGGCTGTTTTAATTGACATGGTTAAAATGGTTTAATTAAAATCACCTATTGTCAACCTATTAAAATAATGGTCAAAGCCTAAATCATATAAATGATGATGCTGCCATGTCCGCTTTATCTCCTATAGGACTTTTTTTTTTTTTCTTGCCCAAGTCAGAATAAAATGAGAATTTAAGTTTTCATGATGCATCAAGCTGCAAGAATCTATGTTTCAGAAGAAGCTTTAAACATGAATCTAGAATCAGTTTCTACTGGTTAATGATAAAGGCTTAATGCTATAATGCTTTATAGGAATTTAGTCTAAATTTCACAAGTTGTGTTTTAATAGTAATTTAATGAATATCAATAAATTCCACATATATAGAGAAATTAAACCATTCAATTAAACATGTGTCATCACTTCATTGTAAATTCTCCACATCTCAGGTTTCAGAAAGTGAGAATAAGTGAAAAAAAGTGATGAAAAAGGCACAAACTGACATTAGTTTAATTTAACTTTAGAGTTTTCACTATAGAATGAAAGGACAGTTTCATTCACTTTATTCTTTAATGTTATATTAGTGACATCACAACATTCTATGTGTGTCCAGTCATCCACGCTCAAGGCCTTTCTGATCGAAATGACTCATAAATACAAATATTCTCTGCATTTGATAAAGTTTTTTGGTATTTTCCCATAAATTAAAGGCCATAATTTAGGATTGTCTCGTCTTGTGCACCTGCACTTTAATGTTGTTGTACACAGGATAGTGAAAAACGCAATTTCCATTCCTTTGTTTGTCAAGTACATGTGAAGAAATTGACAATAACATTGACTTTGTCTATTGTGTGGAGGATGAATGTGGGGAAAAAAAAGGGCTGAAGCTGGAAACAGGAAATCTGTGCAACGGCACCGTTTGAGCAGAAGCTTTTTGCTGCTTAAGTGCAGAAAGAAATTCCAAAAAAACCCTGAAATCAATAGATCATCATTTGACTGCAACCCATTCAAAAAGCTGTGCAGTCTACACCAACTTCCTGCTATAGACATAGACATGCATATAGGAGCATGTGCTCAGTGTTTTTCTTTGGTTTATAAATCACAGCTAATCTCTCTCTAACTCTACAAGTTCCCAAGCAACTTGCAGACATTCGGGATAATTCGAGATTCCACGTTTCACATCAGATTTCCCTCCAGCTGTGAACAGCAGCAAGAAGCCGGAGTACAGACGGAGCTGTCAGAGCAGATATATATATTTATATATATATATATATATATCTTACCAATGGTTATACATGGCGTTCCTGTTAATCTCGCCCCCCTCCTGCTGCGACTGACTTTATCGCAGGTTTTTTGTCGTCACTTAAACGTGTGTAAGATGAAGAAAAACGTCCATCAAAGAAGGAGGAGGTGGAACTCAGCAAACATGAAAGTAGCTTTTTTAAGAAAGGTCCATGTGTGCATTTGTGATAAGATTTGGTCTGAGCAGGCAGATATTTATAGAAATATTTTACTGGTTTTTATGTTCACTCACTTATGTTTCTCTGCAAAAAATAAACAGGAAAAAAAAAACATGCATTGCAAATTGCACAGTTTTATCAGATCATGGCAACATCAAAAATGTCTGGAATACTTTTAGTATGCATCATATTTTATTGAGAAATAGAATTTTTTGTGTATTTTTTTTGTATTAATTATTTCCAAAAGTAGTGCACGGTGATTTCCACACGAGAAACCATAAATTCATAAAAATTTAGCACATATTTTTCAGGAAAAAATATATTTCTAGATATTACTAGATAAGATTTAGAAATATGTTTACTGAAGCTACACACACACATTTAGAAATATTGAAAAAAAACAGACATTAACACTGTGAAACGGTGGAAACATGACGTCAAACACAATAAAAATAATAAAATAATGAATTAAAATTAAAAAAAAATGGTAAAACTGTCATTAGGAGCTAAGAATAAAAATGGGAGACTATAGACAACTGAGTATTTACAGAAAGAGAGTGTTAATACATTATTCTGCCTGTTTATAGATCGTTTTATTAGTTTCTAGGTTCATGTAATTAAGCTTTAATATTAATATCGCAGAGATAAAGTTGTGCATCGACTCAACATGAGTGCGAAGATAAATGGAGTCTCATCTCACTGTGCTGATTATTCTGATGCTAATTCATTTTAATGTACATCATCAGAAAAGATTAGTGGAAAGGAAGGACCAAAAATACCTCACATATGTTCTCCCACGTGAACATATGCATTTAAAGATGATTCACAAGCTGCGAATATTTATGTAGAGCTTGAAAAAAATGGGTGAAAATTCAAAGAATTCAGATCCCAGGTAGTTAGAAGAGATTATTTCAGGTAAGAGCTCAGCTTCATGACGCGACTCCACATCCACGCCGACCCTTCAGGAACGTTACAGACAGGAAGGATGACAACTTGTCAAAATAAAAGCGTCTTCCACATTCATGAACGGCTTGTCGTGTCTCATGGATCAGACATGATTTATGTTGACTCCCATGAATGTTTTACAAACTCTGTAAAGTCGAGCACATGTGATGAGGTGCAGGGGTTCAGACTAGAATCTGCAGCTTTTTTCCTGTATATTCCCAACATTAGCATTCCTTAATAACTTCCTCTATGTTCTTACAGCCTTGCATGACGTAGCTTATACCACCATCTTCAGCTGATGGAAATACACCAATGTTCACTTAAATTCATGTGAACACAACTGATGAGCACGTAGCCCTTTGTAAAGGACATTTTGCTGAGACAATAGGAGGAAATCAAACAATTAATTTCTTCTAAAACGTTTGCACGATGAGACTTTAATCTGTTCCTCACAGAAGCAACTTGATCCCAAATGTGCTCTTTTTTTAACTTTCAGAAATGCTGTCAATGCAATGACAAGTTCTCAATTACTTTGCAGAGAAACGTTAATGAAAGTTGTTGCTCTGAAAGTCCATACGCATCTATTTGCCCCCCCCCCCCAATGATGTGATGTGGTGTGGAAACTAAAATGGAATGAGTAGCCCTCTGGGTTTCTACTTTTTGGCATCGTGTGGCCTTCGAGTTCCTCCTGATGGTTCAGGTTCACGTCAACGTCTTGTTGGGAATTTCAGCTTTTACTGAACATGATTTATCACTGTCACAAACGATTCGAGATGAGAAGCATTTTTATCTTCTGCTCAAATTTTCTTCTTTCTTCTCTGTAGAAAACAGCAAGTCTCAATGTTCGACGCATCCCACTGATCTCACGCGATGTTAGCGTAAAAGGCTAGAGCTCAGTGGACTGAGTCGGGAACCGTTTCTCCAGCTCCTCCATCAGAGAGTTCATCCTGGGGTGGTGCTGGACCTGTGACGGCGGGGGGGCTTTTCTCTCGTCTTCTTCCGGCCCTCCATCTCTACCTCCCTCTCCTGCTTCTTCTTCTCCCGTTAACGTATCCAAGGAGACGAGCGAATCCAGGGAGTCGATGGAGGCGCGGCTCTTGCTCGCCCTCTTGTGGGGGATCTGTTTCTGGTCGATCTGGCTGAACATGTTGGCCACCGACTTCTCGATGTCGGCGATGTTCTGGATGTTCTTCAGGATCCCCTTCCGCTCCTTCTGGGGGGGCTCGGGCTCGGCGGGCGGGGGGGGCGGGGCCCGCCGCAGGGACACGGGCCGCAGGGCCGGCGCCTCCGAGAGGGACGGCAGCACGAAGGTGGACGGCCGCAGGTGGGCGGGCGACAGCGAGGAGGGGAGGGGGGGAGGAGTCGGAGGGGGGGGAGGGGGAAGGGGGATCGGCCGCTGAGGAGCCGGCGAGGTGGGCGGCGACGGCGGGGGGCCCGTGGGGGGGGCGGGCGGCGGCGAGGACGGCGGTGGTGGCGGAGGAGGCGGCGTGGAGGGGGGGTCTGGAATCACCTCCAGATGGATCTGGAGGGTGTCGTCTCCGTACGGGTTGGCCCCGAACCGCCGCAGCACGGGGGGCGTCGGCCTGTAGCTCGGCGGGGGGGTGCCCCCGTCGCTGTGGGTGACCACGATGCTCGGCGGGCCCTCCCTGGTCTGACACGGGAAGCTGTGCTTGCGGCTGGGCGGGGGGGGCGTGTCCGGCAGGACGGCGAGCAGCATGTCGGGCGACAGCGACCCGCGGGAGCCGCGGCTCTGCCGCTGCCTCATCTCCTGCAGCGCCTGCTGCTCGAACTGCCGCGCCTGCTCCTTCACCGACAGCTTGGGTTCCAGGCCCGGGCTCGCCGTCAGGCCCGAGTCCGAGCGGCGCCCGAACCCCCCCGGGTCCGGGCCGCCGCCCCCGCTCCCTTTGAACTCCGCCTTCAGCAGCTCCAGCTCCCACTGGACCGGGTCCATGACCACCTGCCGCCGCAGGGCGGTGAACATGTCCCGGCGGCGGAGCCGGGTGGGGAGGGTCCAGCTGTGCCCGGCGCCGGACCCCCACCCGTCATCGGCGCCGTACCCGCCCAGCTCCGTGTCGCCGCCCCCCCGGAAGCTGAGGCTCAGCCATGGGCGGTCCTTCCTGAAGGAGGAGGGGGAGGGGGAGGAGTTCCTGAGCGGCTCCCTCCTCCGCGGGCTCCGCCCCAGCGTCTCCACGCCGCTCAGCGTTGCGTCGTCGTGGTACACGGGGTTCCTGATGGTCAGCGGGTTCTCGTCGGAGAACAGCGTGATGCTGGACTCCGACTTGGGCAGGTTGTTGAGCACGCCGCCGTTGGCCACGCACTGCTGGTGGGCGGCGATCGCCCGGGTGGCGAAGTCCGAGATCAGGCGCTGGCGGTCGCCCTCGTCCAGGCCGCCGCCGCCACCACAGACGCTGTGGTTGGACGGCCTGGTGCACGGATGGGAGGGGGGGAATGAAAAAACAAAAAGGCATGAAGGTGAAATATGAGGAAGAATAGGCTCTGATGAAAAAGCAGCTAAACGAGGTGGATGAGGGAGACAGGGCAGCAACAGTTAAACAAAGTGTTCTTAAAGGGGGGGGGCAACAACAGCAATGAATAAAGAGCCGTAGAAGAGGCAGATAAAACCACGCAACAGCTGCTACAGCTGTGCCGTTTCATAAATTACATTAAGAGAGACTTCACGTTAAGAGATGAATGAGGGAAGGAATGAACGGACACGGACGGCGAGTCTGCTTTTTATCACAGGGACGAGAGATGGAGCGCTGAGGAAACATCCTGCAGACACGGAGAGAAGGGGGAACACAGATGGAGGATGCAGATCTCTATCCAACCACAAAAAAGTACAGAAAATCCACCCCCCAAGTAGTCGGAGGTGTGCTAATCTCCTGGAATCAATGCAAACGCTTGCAACTGTTGGTGAAAGTCTGCAGACTCCAAAAAAGCACATGGTCATCTACTGTCTGCTAGAAATATAACTTTACTCTGCAAATATCTAATCTACCAAAGCACAATTTCACAATTATCACAGACACACACACGGACACGGACACGAAACGGCGTCTAACAGTCAATTCCCAGAATGCCACTCACCGTTCTCTGTCAGTCACAGATAAGGTGGACAGATAAGAACAAGAGGAGATGGACGGGTGAATAAATATAAAGAAAAAGTCGCCATGAGAAGAGAAAAAAAAAAGAGTGATGACATGTTAAAGAATGTTGTTAAAACACACAAACACACACACACACACACACACACACACACACTCCCTCACAGCATTTATTGCAATTATGCTACTGTGTAAAAAAAACATTTAAAATAAAAGGATAAGTTCACTTTAAAGGTTTATTAAATCATTTTACAAGTAAATGTAAGCGATTTTCTTTCTTTTCAAACTATATGTTGGAGTTGATTGTGTCTGTATTATCAGGTAATCTGAAAATAAATGGCAAATTCAGTCTTTATTTTATGCATATTAAATACACCAGAGGTCGGACTGTTTTAAGCTTTTTTTCATAAATTGAATGGGAGTTGTTAATCATGACAATTACAGCCACAGGACTATGGACGCGCTGAATTTTTCACTTCCTGCTATGATAAAACAGTTTCAACCAGCACAGGCTTGAAATATGACGACGGATCTGGCTGCTGATTGATTGCAGCACAGGCGACAGTAACCGACTGATAAGGTGTGGAGTGAAAATGAGCGTGATTCTTAAAAAGAAAAAAAAAAAGAACACGCCTCATTTAAAGTGCTGCGAATAATGAGATGAAGAACACTTAATTTTTCATAGGTAATTGAAAATAGACATTAAAAACCAAAGTCTGTAAAAAAAGAACAGCCAGAGGTAATTAAAGGAATCGAAAAAATCCCTCAAAAATCAGTCGACTGAGCAGTTTCATAATGGACCTTAATTATGAATTTCTGCAAACTTTTGCTCTTTGCCTGGGTTTACACACTTCAGGGAGAATCTATAGTCCCTGCAGGACGCCGATGATATGCAACACGCGCTCGCATGCCAATTACACACACACACACACACACACACACACACACACCACAGTTAAACATGCTCTGCAGCTTATCAATACAATTCATTATCGCCCAAGATGGTCTTTATAAATTAAGGGCTGCATTTATTTAAATTATCTCATATTCAGGATAATTTCCACACGCATTTTGTCGAGGGGATCGTTTAGGGGCTGGTCAGTCACACACACACACACACACACACACACACACACACACACACACACACACACACACACACACACACACACACACAAACACACGCATCTCTTGTTGTCATGTGCAGATAGTTCCCACTATCTTGCATTTAAATTGCTCTCATGTTAATGGAGCAGGGAAGCATATCAGACAGGAAACCAGCCATGCATGTAATAATCATAAGAGTTCCTCTCAACTTCTCACCACTTCACTGGGGAATTATAAATTAACAACTATCTGTGTGTTGCACACACACACACACACACACATAAATTGCCAAGGAGATGAACTGAAGTGTAGGACACACTTGATATGAATAAATAATTTTGCAATGATCATCATAAAGCTAACTTTCAGGCCATGGTCCGTGGCTGCATGATAAGCAACACTAGAATAAAAAAAAAAAATCACATTTTAATGGGAAGATCAAGACAAAAGGTCACTGTTAAGGGATATACTTTGAGGACTTTAAAGGATGATGGATATCTCTGATACAGCAAGGCAGAGAAGAACCAGGCATGAGCTGCAGAGGCAGCATGTAGAGTGCATGTTGTTCCACAGCCAGATCGCTGACCTCCGTTCTTATCTGTTGTGTGGCGTATGCCGTTGAACTTTGAGCAGATAAAAACGCAGGATTCTGAGAATGTTAATGCATTCAGAAAAAAAAAACATGTGGTGCTAGTGTGATGTCGGGGTTACGGGGCTCTGCTTTATGCGCTCCTTTAAGAGACACGTTTTAAGGGTGATGCAACTCCTACAAAAATGCACAGTGATAAATAAAAACATTATAATATATATATATATAGCTGGTGCATTTCTGTGTGATTGCAGGCCTGTTAAATTGCCGGCTTAATGTGAATGCATGTGTGGAAAAAAAAGAAAAAAAAATGCCCGTTCACGTTTTAATTATGTACAAGGTGCATATATCCAGAAGTGTTACTGAGGTATTTAAGATTGTTGTTGCTGCACTGCTGATTTTTGGTATTTTGTTTCCTCACGTGTCATTTTCATTTGAGGAATTGCAGCTAAATTGATTTTTTTTACGGTTATTTTGTGTTGAATTCAGGAAAATGTGGCTGGTTATGGAGGAATCAAGGAACCAGGAAGTGTAATATCACACGTCGCCGACAGCAGGAAGAGGAAACTCCGCCAAAAAGGCCGGAGTCGGGCGGCCGTAGAATCAGGACGTCAAACGCCACTTTCACACTCCACTTACATGGCGTTGTCGCCCAGCTCCTCGTACAGGTTGTTGGCGGTGCCCCCCCCGGGTTTGCCCGTCGGCAGGGCCATCTGGATCCGGGCTGTTTTAGCACACTCTGCCTGGCGTCTGGGCAGCGAGAGGGAAAACACAACGTTAGTCGTGTTATAAAAAAAACAAAAAAACAAGGAGAATGGGGTTTGGAGCTTTTAAAGATCTCAAACATCAGTTCTGAGGGAGATTTAGAGAAAACTAGTGCTACTATGCTGCATGGAAACTGGGAAAAGGGCTATAGAAATTCATAGTGTGATTTTCCTCTATAAACAGAATTTACCGTTTTTTCCAGAATATAAGGTGCACTCAAAAGTTGACAGTGCGTCTTATGTGTTAATTTTGGTTGCTCTTGATGGATTATCAGCATTATTACAGCTACCACAGTCAGGAGCTTCTTCACAATGTAGAGTTTTTTTGTGAATGACTTGAATAAAGTCTGACTTATCTGGTTGCACGTCATAGTCAGATAAATACGGTACTGCCACATGGTTTTTCACTTGTGCCATAAGCGCCTTTGTTGTGTCTCATTTTCACGAGCGTCTTAACAAATATTTCATGCACCTTTCTAAATGTATTTATTGCTTTATAAAAGCAGCATTAAAATGTCGATATATGACATCGCAAAATCGAGTGCACCTGTAGAACAATTAAACCAGAAGCGAACAATCTGCAAAGTGTTCCAACAATGTTAGTTAGATATATAACTGAACATTTCTGATTTTCTGGTTAGCCATATTTGTACAGTGGCTGTAGCCAGCATGCAGGTGACTTACCTTAGCATAAAAAACAGCATGAGTCCAAGATTCACTATTCATCACATTATATTTTACTGATTTTGTGCATGGGACTATTTCTATTAAACAGCCAACTATGGATTTCTCTAGTCAACATAATAACCCTAACAAGAACACCCATGCACATGCACACACCACTATAAGCATTTAATCCTGGACATGTATTGATTCCCCGTTATTCAGGATCCGTATTATCGTACAGTGAAAGTCGATGCGTCACATTCACATGAAAGCCGTACTCACTCTTTGAATCTGGCGACGACGGAAGCAGCGAGACGAGGAGCAGAGAGAGAGAGAGAGGGAAAAGAAAGATTAGTGATTATTTGATCCTTAAATTACACGGTGCCTCTCGTTAGCCGGGCTTGTGTTGTAATTTGCATGCGGAGTTAGACAATTGGTCTTTATTACAGTCATTTTGGAGGAAAAAACACAAGACCCTACAAGTTATAATCATGCTGATTACCGCCGTTTCCCTCTTTTCTAATATATCCTCTTCCCGTCAGTCTGATGCCATTTGTCTCCCTTTTTTTGCATTAGATGAGAAGTTGTCTGCGAAAGATGCTTGGATCCAGTTTGCGTACGTGCTCATGAATGCTTGTGTGTGTGTGTGTGTGTGTGTGTGTGTGTGTGTTTAGGGTAGAATGAAAAACCTTTCACAGTGGTTAGCTAAACAAACTTTCAGAATTGGTTCGGCTGGGCAGGAAGTGACTGGTCCAGGTGATAATATATAATAATATATCTGCTAAAGGACATCCTGACAGCTCGGTTTATCCGTCCGACTGCGTCGTAAACTTTCTCGATGGCTTGTTATCTTTGTTTGTTAGCGTTCCTGTTCGAAATAAAAAGCCCCTTTCTGATGCATTAGATGGTTTCACTTCAAGCGCCATTACACCAGTAAGTAATGCCTCGTGATAGCAAGCCTGAATCCATTCACAGGTACATTACGAGACGCATTATGAGCTTCAAAGGATTTCAAAGGATTTATTATTGAGCTGTTACGTCGGATTGAGGTGGATTTAACTTTACCCGAAGTGCGGGAGGAAAACTAAATGTGTAAAAGAAAAAACTGGACAGAATGTCTGAGATTTAAGGACGGAGACACGCGAGTGCAAATGGAGTTGTGTGACTAAAATATGGACGGAAACGCGTGTTGTGGAGACTGGTTTCACCTAGAGATAGAGTAGATACTCGTCTGCTGATATCAGACCATCAATAATCTGCTTATGGATCATTTGGGGATTTCTGTATGTAGTTGAGCAGCCTCTAACAAACCCTTACACCCCATTAAAAACACTCCATTTCTCCCTTCTCCCTTTTGAGGAGGTGTGGATCAGCTAGATCGTGACTCCAATTGACTCCCAATCAAAAAAAAAAGCATTGACTCCTCTCGAAATACCTCAAACAGACCATAATTGTCGTCATTACGGTGTTCATCGGTAGGTTCCGGTCCCTGTGTTAAGTGTGCTGGTGGTCATTTCAGAAATTATTGCTCCATTAATGAGATTTGAAGACGTATAGTAGCTTTGAGAGCTGCATTTGACATTTTTTCTTCATAAGATCAGGCATCGAGTTGGATCAGCCTGTGATTACCTTTTTTAACTTACATTTTTGCTGTAATTTTGGTTTCAACCAACAAGTTATACAATTGTACGATCTTCAACGTGATTAATTCATTCGGAAAGATCTGTCATGTTATTTTAAATCTTAGTTCTACATCAAAACGACATGTTCTACTCACCCAAGCTGTTATTTTTACCATGAAACAGCTTCCTATGGACAAAGTGATGCAGATCAGAACATAGGTAGTTCATCATTTATTGATTATGTTTTTTATTAATTTTAGCTGCTAGCTTTGCAAGGAAGATGGCTGCCATCACATCAGGTTCTCTCTCCAGATGGAAGAAGGTGTTATCCAGGTGTTGTAGCAGCTAAGGTAACTAGACAATCAATGGAGCTGTCAATAAACACTTACTTCAATTAATGAAAACCTGAAAACCAGGAAACCTGCAGCTTAAATGGTGTTTATTGGTAAAATAAAAGCAGGACTGTAGTCCTTAAGGTTCAGTCTGGGTCAGTACTGACTTTTCCATCACATTGTGTTAATGCTCATAGCTGTGGTGCTGCCTTCCTCCATGCTCCTGGCTGTTGCTCTGTGTTTTATGACGTATTCGTTAGTGTGACAGGTATTTTTTACAGTATTATATTACTAATTATCTGCAATAATTATATAATTTACTATGCAATTTGTATATGTTGTATAATATGTGTATATCCCACTTGTACATAATATACCACAACTGTTTAAATAATTACTAGTTAGATTCTATCTGCATTTCAATTCTTTGTGCTGGTGACATATGCAATGGTAATAAAGTTGGATCTAATCTGAATCTAATCCTAATGTTCAGTCTGGGTCAGTACTGACTTTTCAGTACAGACTGTGTTAATGCTCATAGCTGTGGTGCTGCCTTCCTCCATGCTCCTGGCTGTTGCTCTGTGTTTTATGACGTATTTGTTAGTGTGACAAGGTGCTGCCATAAAAGCTGGTTTTCAGCTACATGTTAAGGTCTGTTTATTGGGAGTTTTAGCTGGATTTTCACCTGGAAGGATCTAATGGAATCTGACAAACTCTGGAGCTAAGTTCTACAGCGTTCACAGCCAGAATGAACGATTATCAGGAGAAAAATACAGAACGTTCAGTTCACGTTTAACCAGAATATGAAGTTATTGGAGTTACCAAAAATAATTAAGTTCTTAGTGCTACTGTACCATAATCAATAAATGATGAACAACCTATGTTCTGGTCTGCATCACTTTGTCCATAGGAAGCTGTTTCATGATACCTTAGAAACACTAAATCTTCAGCAGATCTACAAACGTGAAAATGACACCTTGGGTGAGTAGAACATGACGCTGTGATGTAGAAGGTGTCATCCTCTACGTGTACTTCCGTTGACTCACTGCCTGTAGGTGATGATGACTATCAGTATAGCCGGGACGCAGCAGATGATGATGATGACGGCCAGGGCCAGCAGCGCCCCCTCCGTGTAGCCCACGGCCTGCACGGCCTTCTTCACGCTGGTCACCACCTCGGGGGTCCGGATCTCCAGGATACGCCCGCCGGGGGGGAGTAGGGGCTTGAACTCCTTGTTGATGTCCAGGAGTTTACCGTCGAGGAACCTGCAAGGAGATAGACGACGATGACTAAAGTTAGCGGTCGCACATCTCGTGCAATTCTAAACTAGCCAAGATGTATAACCCAATATCAATGCAATTTCTTTCCAGCTAACACGTTTTAGTCTTGTCTCCATGATTATTGGACTAATATCTTCCATCATATGTCCAAGTTTCTTGATGTTACATTGCTGCCATGTGTAGAAAATTGTTTTTTTTTTAGGATTATGCCAAATCAGGCCAATTTTTACTAAATGGGGCAAAGAACGTCATAGTTTTCACATCACTAATTGCAAGGAGAAGAATATTATTACTGGCCCCTACAGAAATTACATAAAGACCTAATGATGAAAAAATTAAACTCAATGATTCAACATGGAACTCAGCACTAGGACATACATTAAGTTAAAAACGCTTGAAGATCAGAAAGTGCGATACTACCGTTTAACTCCTCTACCAACTTTTTTTTGATTTTTTTTTTATTTGTTTTTATTCTTTTAACAACTTAGTGAAGGACATATCTATATGCATGTTTGAAGGCAGCTTTCTAGTTTATTAGACATTATATGGGAATGAACGGGCTTGTTTTGTTTGAAAAGAGGAAAAAGCGAAAAATTCTAAACTAAGCTGTCAATTGTATTTTTCATATGCAATCTCTATAAACATATATGTGAAAAAAGAAGCCTGCAAGGATGAGAATAATGCAAAAAAACACTATACGTCGCTAAAAGCTAAAAAAAAAAACAATTCAGCATTGAGCAGGTTTGTCACAAAATGACCATTTCAGACTAAATTCCAGATCCTTTAGTTTCCTTCCTATTTAGGTGTGATTTCCAGAAAGTATAAAACTAACTTCTGCAAAACCTGTGAGTGGCAGCACTCCAAAAAGCTAATTGAGGCCACTTCACTTTAGGAAACGACTTAATTGAGATGTAATTTGGGCTGTGGGCCCCGTCTTATATTACAGCGAACACGGCGTGTTGGAGCGCTGCCACGTTCTACTACTCATGAATCCGCTGGCGAAGTTCCGCTCACTTGTGGAGCTCGTGTCGGGACACGGCTCTGTTGGTCAGCGGGTCGATGGCGTAAATCATCAGGTCCGACTTGCTGTAGTCCTCCTGCTCCATCCCCTCGCCGTGGCGATGGGGGCCGATGGTTTCCACGACAACCTTGGCTCCGGGTATCTGTTCCTGCACATAGTGTTCCAGGATTCTGAGGATGAAAAACATAAAAGATTGAATGGGAGAATTCTTATTTATTTATTTATTTTTTTTTATCTCACTTCTATTTTAACTCCGGCACCTTCTGTGCACTGTGTAATGTATAAATCTGTGTTTGGACACACACATATTTCCAAACACACACATGTGTGACCAAGCTCTTAGACTCTTATCACACCACACACAAAACACTTTTTTTTTTTTTTTTTTCATGCCGTCAGCTTGGCAGAATCCGTGCTGTGCGATATTGAATCCTGCTCCCACAGAAACACCTGCTCACAGCGGGAAGGGTCCCACTAAGGTGTGTGTGTGTGTGTGTGTGTGTGTATGATCTTTAAAAAAAATAGGTGAAATGCTTTAAAACATCATTATCCAGTTATACAGTATGTTGGATATGCACGGTGCTGAATGGTGTGCATTGAATAATGCATTTTGTGTCTTGTATTAACATCTTGCTCTTCCTCAAATGATTGAAAACATAAATTTGCAGGGCTGCGGCCGGGCGTAGTTTTACATGATTGAAACTCGTTCCCGAGTCGGGAAAAAACGAGAGGATCTGACACGGCGTTTGTGGATTTCAGGACACTTCATTATTGTAAAAGAACTACAAATTTTTGAGATGATTGATAAGAATGGTGCAGCTACTCATTACTAAGTTCCTTTTTTGATTTGATTTTTTCTATTTTAGGGGATTTAAAACTTTTGATCAGCTGATGAACAGCCTATTTAACTTTAAATCCTGTTTGCAATAAATTGCTCTTTCATTTTTTTTCTGTCTCCACTCCCATTTCTTCTTCTTGCATTTTGAAGCACCACTTAGAGCCTTCTTAACATCCAACTGTGCAAAATGCGAATTCTTGCAATTTTTCCACTGGTCAATTTCCACTTTTCTCTCAACATGCACATCACCAGACATACAGACTCCCAAAAAAACGACACCTCCATCTGCTGTCAGTTCACATATAGAATGCAATACTAAAATCTGGATTTTTCACAGATAAGTAAAGCTTCTGTCCATAATGGAAAATTAGAAATCATGTAATTGTAAAGCATCACATGACAATTAAAACCATCAAACGCATTAGAACACTGCGACTAATAAGCTTCTGGGTTATTATGAGCTTCACAATTTTTATCAAAAGATGTTGAAAGCTGCTTGCTTTCCGTTCTTGCTTTTCTTTTTTTTTTATTTTATTTTATTTCTCCTGCTGCTTTCTTCAGTCTGAAGATGTGATTCAGAGGCTAAACCGGGAGCTCGCTCATCAATACAAGACTCAGACCCAGGGAGCAAAAAAAAAACAAGAAAAAAAAAAACACCATCAATTTGCCTAAACCCCGGCGCTTTCGTGATTTGCGACTTCAATTGGCAATTCAGAAGTGAGCTTTTTGTGCCTTTGATTCGACTCGCTGCTCCTCCAGACACCGACATCTCGTCTGCTTATCAGACTCTCTCGTACCAACCGCACAATAGATAATTCCGCATCATTCATTCGCATCATTCACCAGCCGTACCCTTGTGTTCCCCTTCTCCCTCCGGTGTCTCGTTTGCAAAACGTGGAGCATGTAGTGTTTAATACTTGTAGTATTAATGTGTGTG